>JAODUP010000054.1:0-192500 GCA_025642065.1 Paralvinella palmiformis
AATTCTGCAGGGTTCAAGATCCATTTTGATATCTCCTTTCAAGACTAATTCTGCTGTTATTATCTAAAAGGTTCCTTAAGGCTAGCAATATATATTGTAACAGTTTGCTGACATCAGCAAGTGATGGAAATAGCATGCATAATGCATTGAGCATGAGGCAAAAATTAAAATGATTTCACCTATCACCTAACCCACATGCTGATATGAACCCACAAAATAAAGTCAAAACATAATATTTTCATATTTCTGTGTTAAATTCTAAGAACGGGTTATTATATGTGTATGCTTGCCATTTATTTATTATTATTCTAGAGTACAGAGACTGGACAAAGAACTGGACTTCATAAAATCCCGATTTTAGCTTGACCTGCCAAACATAGGTTTATACCTTAGCTTCATTTTATTGCAGTTTTATAGATCTATCACATAGCTTTCAGCCCCCGAAAATTTCAAGTCTCCATGCTAGTTAATTAAAATGTTACCAGGGTTCAAACAAGTCTAAAAATTAGGCGCGATTTCGAAAGTAGCATAATTAGAGGTACCCTCGGCACTTTAAAGTAAAACTGCTGTAACTCGGAAAACATAATATTAGTGAAAATTAAACATTGTGCATGGCCTCATCATAACTCATAACTGACATAAGTGGTCAGGTAGGAACTTTTTAAGAATTTAGTTAATTTTAATTTTTATCATTTATATGAAATGACTCAAATTGTAATTGACAGAGGTGTCTAAGTATAACTTTTATAAGTAGATCTATCCTATTTATTAGATTTAAGCCAAGTATGTTAGATATAATAATTATTATTATTAAATATATCCAGTCCACTTGCTTATTTTACTTAATTGTTAACAAAATGATATTTCAGGATTGAGATAAATTCTGAAATAATTCACTAACCCAAAAATAGTCCTCGAACTTCAATGTTGTACATCTAGCCATCTTATTTATATTATAATGAAAGAGGAAGAATAAATGTCCTAGTGAGGGCCGGTTAACACCAGGTCAGTTCGTAACTTAGTCATTTTGTGACTTGATCTATTCGAAATTGCAGAGAATATTTTGTCATATGTTTGTGTGTGTGTGTGTGTCATTACGCAAACCATCTTGGCAACCGGAGCTGTTTCTAAACGTGTGTGTATTATGCACAGTATAATGTATACGAAGTATATGCATAAACATATTTTTCAGCATGTCAATTTATCATCAATTATCACACAAAAATCACGTGCCATGCCATCGTCCGTTCAATTTTATTTATTTGGATATATACAGCTATTATAATGCAACCATGACAGTCACCCGGTCGGAAATTATCATGCTTCATGAGATACTCATCAAGAACGTTCCACCACAAAAACTCCCAGGATACATTGTGTAACATAAACCAAGAATAATCAACTCTCCCACAGTTGACAAATGAATCATCACACCAGTCAGAGCTGACGTACCACATGTCCCCATCCCCAAATACGCAACAAAATAAAAATTGGGAAACACTGACCGTAAAAGTACAAGGATTCAATAATACAACACCTGTTTGACTTATACCAAGCAACAGCAGGTGCCGACAACTTTCTTCTAGCAGGAGGCCTCAATGCCAGTTCTGACATATAACTCTTTCCAGGTGTACTGTAATCCTAAATTAAATAAGAAGCCATATGCACAGCCTTCTTGTTATTGGTATCACATAAAAACCTACTTCCAAACACCAGATCAAATAGATCACTGACTAACTATTACACTTAGATTATATTTATTCGCAATCATATGAATCTTATGTGCCTTTTTTTCTATATAAACTTCACCAGTTGACACTTTTATTCAGTTGCACTTTGATATTCATATTTACAATACTATTCCAAATCTATTAATAATATGATACCTAGCTACATCTCGCTCAAGGCAAGTGGTAAAATATACACCCATGTTGTTGAGGCCATCCAGCATACTGAGGCCGAGTGACATTTTAAATATTAGTAAAAGTATATTGGGTTTCAAAGATGTCGTAGTTATGTTGCATACCCTCGTTCACACAAACAGACATAGATACAACGATAATGATGATTTATGTATTGCGGACACTTTTGTGCACATGGTAGGCTAAATGGGCCGAGCTACCTCCAAATTAAGGTAATGAAGCGAAGTCAAAGATGAAACACCTTTCAAATATGCCCATGCCTAGATTCGAACTCAGATGGTGGTGATCTGTGGTCCAACCTGCTACCAACTAAACTACGGAGGCACCCCATAGATGCAACACTTAAATACAATTTAGGATCAGAATTGGGGTACGAGTTGTCTGAGATGGAGTACGGGTTGTCTTGTCAGGAGTACAGGTTGTCTTGGGTACGAGTTGTTTATTATTCGTTTCGTTCACTAGCATTGACCTGAAAAAGGTTTTCTTTCAGGTCAATGTTCACTAGCATGTGTCAAACATAAGTGATAAGAGTCGTTTATCTGCGAGGTGATATCAAAGACTATTTATAACAAGACGTGTCACTTCGCGTTTTAACATGGGACGCCATTTTGAATTCATAGAGCGCCAGGGCCCTAGCGACCAGAGATAGATTGTCACGGACAGCTCCCTTCGTTAACATGGCGCCTAATGGCACTGGTTCATTCTGCGCCGCTTTCGGCTGCAGTAACAGAAAAAGTATGCACAAATAAAGACATTCTCGAAAGTAAATGAATTCTAGTGTAAAAATTTGATATGATCTGGGTTTTTTTAAAATAAACTTAATAAAGGATATTTAAATAATAGGCATAACAATTTGAAGTAGACATGCCCCTATTTGACATGACCCATTCAGTAGGACAATATCAACCTACTAATCACAAAATGGGTATGTAAGATATACATAAGCTTAGAGTTACATCTACTGGAGCTACTGAAGATGTTATGGGCGGGAGGTATATTTTACTTTATTATTGTTAATAATATAATTGGACTTCTAAAATTGCATTACTATATTCAGATAATTTTCCCTAATTACAATAATTATAAGTAGCTGAGTATTTACATGATCACCTGCATCCATATTTATTTTTAAACGTAAGCAATTGGTACTTATTGATATATATATATATATATATATATATATGAACTTCTATTTATAATTTAAATGTTATGAAATTAATTATTAAATACCTCAACTAGTGGTAGAAACATTCATTTTGTTATTTTTGCTATTGACAGAAGTAAAAAATGGGTTATTAATTGTTGTCGTTCAGATATATGATGAGGAAAGATTTAAATTACTTGAATACTAATTGTAGAATGTATTTCACTGAAACGGAATTCATGAACCAGACAACTTATCTAGAATGCTATTCGAACTATTTTTGATGTACCAAATCCACCGCATGCATCCACTGAAATCAAAGAGGAAGGTATTAACAGATAGGAGACTTATACAGGAGACAGGGACAACTGTGATGGTAATTAATATTTATAAATATTAATGGTGAAAATTTGTATTATAAAATTAATTAAATAAGAAACAATTAAGGCATCAAACCCATGAAATTTGGTCAGCCCATTTCATATCTTAATTAATTAATACAAAAAATTATTACCAACACCTGAATTAATACTTGAATGTTCAGCTCATGTGCTTTAATTGGTATATTTCTCTTCATAACTTAAATGCATATCAAATCAAATTCTTTAACCAACTTGAAAAAAAGGAAAACATGTATTTACACATTATGTATGCACTTGGTTCAAGTCATTATTTTACATGGTATTGTTCTGTTTCAGTCCTTGAAGTTCTATGATAATGAGATATCCTGTAAACAGGCCAATCTCTCTGGTTACATATTTACTAGTGTTATCTGTTACAGTAGTCAATGCATGTGTCTATTACATCTCTGGGTATATTCTGTCTAACTTTAAACAGTTCACTGATCTGGACTAAATGTCATATTTTTGTAGCAGTGGTTGTTTAGAGCTGGAAGCAATTTGGGTTATTCTGATTGTAACTATAGATGAACCCGTGGCACAAGAGATTTGATGCCGCTTATTGTATGAAAGTACTAATTTCTCTATCTCTAACATGTTAATGCAAACATAAACATTGTTAATTTTCCATGTATATTCTTTGTTCTCAGCTGGGCAGGCCTATATTGCATGGTCTATATTATTGAGGTCTAGACTTTAAATGAACTTATAATTTTTTAAGTTAATATATGATAAACGGACATGATGAATATATGGTGAATTGTGTTATGGGAGCGTTATAATAGTTGTATATATCATTATATGTATATATCCAAATAAATAAACATTTATGGACTATGATAAACTGACATGATAAAAGTATATTTGTATGCATTTACTTCATATATACCTAATTGTTTTCATTAAAAACATTGAAAATTACGCGTTCCACACACAAAGCTGTGAAATAACCTAACCCACGTTCAATTATTTTCTGATCAGCTGTCAAGTGATCGCAAATTGTAGGCTATGAATTAATTAAGTGACTGGGCTGTGAAATCACTTAATTATTTATTTACAGTTTCAGAGCTTCGTTTCCTTCGATATCATGTGTGCACAATTAAAGTGTTAATTAATAAAAGAGTATGTGATCATATAACACATAGTACTAGTATTGGCAATTCATTTCAACCATGCGCACACATGTACACGATCACATGTGGACAACCAGAGAGCTTTTGTTTATCTGAGAAATACCTCCGGTCGCTTGAGGCGCCACTGGTTCCAAATTCAACATGGCGCGGCAAGAGTGACGCCTCTCTATATTTAAGCTTTCTTGTGATATGGTGAGATTTTCGTGTTGATGAAATATTCAGCCTTGATTATACAACTTTCATTATCTGATTATTATAATAATAATAATGTATAAATTTAATAAAATGCCCTACTAGCAGAAGCGATGTAATATAATAATACCCCAAATGACTTGAGCCGAGACACAAGCAATAGTATTCGACGTATTTAGCGCACATGCCCTAACAAGTGCACGCGTCACTTTTCCGGCAACGACTTTAGGTTGGAAAGATCGACTAACAACGTACAATTAGGGATAAAATATTCTTAGCAATATCTCACAACTGATTTATCTGGCAGTGTTTAGAGTTCATTCATGGCAAGTAGCGAAGTCACCCAATCAGATATATGTGCATGTTTTTTGTGTGGTAGCCAATTACGAAAAGCCACTGCAACATGCTAATTGCAGCCTGCGTATATATAAACGCAGAACATTTGCTTAGATGACACATTGAGTACAAAAAAATGAATACAAAAAAATAAATGTATTCTAGTTATCGGTGTTGGCTTTTGGGTTACACTAGCTGTTTAATATAAATGACAAAATCGACCAATTGGCGTTTGGTTAAAAAGTTACTTTTCTTTTATACCGTTAAAACGTTATTTTCTGGTAAACGTTTCGGAGATAGTTATGCCTAATATATTCTAGAAATGAGAAGTTAACTTTGGGGACATGTTATACCGTTTAAACATCATTACTTAACACAGTCATTATTTGGAGCAAATGTGGAGGATGTTGTATTGTTGAGAAAAACAACACCAACGACCTCATGTTTGTTAACTGAAATATAATATTGTCTTAAATTGATGAGTTACGTGAAATTATTTCGGTTGATTGATGGTCAAAAGTTTTCATGGGCTTACGTTGACTAAATTTGCCATTAGCTATCTTGGCCAGACATCCCAGGAATATAATCCCCAGAAAGGAACAAGTTAAAGTGTTGCAGGCAGGAATGGTTTGAGAACAATTAGTGACCCATTAAGTGAGGTACGCGTATGTCACTTTAATTGTACCAAAATCAGCCATGTGTGGCTAACTTCTAGGACAAAGATACAAGTGAGGAATCCAGAGAATGATTGGAAAATAAGCATCGTTGTCGTATTTGACTTTTAGTATTAATTTCGTATGTCCAGCAAGGAGAACTGAGTGGGCAGGCAGATGAACTTAGATAAGTTGTTGAAAAAATCAGCTAAGATCGAGCTGTAGGTGCTGAAAGTAGGACAAATGCCCACTGGACAAATGCTCACCAATGCAGTAGGAGAGTGGACAAATGCCCACCAAGAAATAAATATTAAATAAAACATTGAACTAAAACAAAACAAACAATTTCAGTTATTTAGATTTCCATTTTTATATATATTATATTATATATTTATATTATTTTATTCAACCTCCATAGAATGGAGAAAATACAGGATAAAAGTAAATACAGCATACTATAAACAAGAACAATACAAGCTAAATACAGCAATAATATTTAAGAATTTTGTTAAAAGTTTAACTAAATGATACTCGTTAGACCTTGTTTGATAGTAATTTCTTGGCTTTAAAATATTAAAGTATAATGTCACCATTTTCAAATATTATATTCCCAATACTACCGCTCTAATTAAAGCAATACATTTTCAATAAAAGTTTGTTTACGATTTACATTTATCTGAAATCTATATATAGAAAGAAGCCAAATAAATCGAATGCAATGAACTTTAAAAACAAGAATATTAAAGTCCTTCTACGTTGATATTAATGTATTCCTTTGTTAAAGCCATGTAATCTTATATTATCAATTGCAATGTTTTATATTGTCCTATATAAATTGTATCCATGATTGCAATCATATCATGTTGAGGGCTTCATTCAGTGCAATTGTAATCAAGTATTCATATAAGTGCTTCTTTTATCCAGTGATGATGATAATTGATGTTTTGCGGCCACTGTTGTGCACATGGTAAGCTAAATGGGCCGAACACCTCCGAAGGTAATGAAGCGAAGTCAAAGATGAAACAAACTTCAGATTTGCCCACACCGAGATTCGAACACGGGCGGTAGCGATCTGTGGTCCAACACGGAGGCGCCTCTTCTTTTGGCCAGTGCGTTTTGTCTATCCTTCAAGGTAACCAATGAATCTTGACGATTTGAAAAACACGCATAACTGTTGTGTCAGACGGTGGCATACGTTATCCGGATATTGATGTTGGGAGGGAAGTGCTGACGTCGGGTTTTGACCGCCAGCTGGAGTAACGGTGTAAAGTACCATTTTCCCGTTCATGTAACCTTGCGTATATTCAGTCAACCGGGATACATTTCCCGGAACACACCAGCATGATAAGCGGGCAGGACATAATTTAAGAATAATAAATTTACATGTTAAAACAACGTAAAAGATAGTGTCAGATTGATAGGAATAATTAATAAACGATAAAACGATGGCATGAAATCCAGACGAGATAGGGTTAGATTTATATAAGTGGGCACCGACTGAAAAGATAATACTAAGTTAGTTAGAAACAAATTATCTTTAGAGTTATCAATTAAGTACTGATACGATCAGATAACTGATGCCTGGCCGCAAGCATCACATTCGGTCTCTGGTCCGGGAATTCCTATATAAGCCAGTAGCGATGGAATCATGGTCTGTGCTCAGTCAGCAACAGCCTGGGTAAATCCCCAAACTACACACACACTCGTGGAAGCAGTGACTCGATGAAGCAGTGACTAAAGCAGTGACCTCAGGAAGAAGTGACTCTAGATGCAGTGCCTTTGGCAGCTCGATACTGACGCGTTACTTGATAGATATATGGTATAGTTGAAATAAACTCTGCTAGACGTAGCAGCAAAACACATCGAGTCTTCCGTCTTCTATGTGTGAAGGGACACGCGAAAGAAATCGTAGAATTGTTGCCGTCCAAAATATCGCTTTTACGTTCGGGCGGCGGTCCTAGAATTCTATAACGTGTGTCGTCTGTCGATATCGTGGCCGCGATGTTTGGTTATGTTTGTCTTGTGGGTGGCTGGAAAGGAAGTGCGTGATTTGTCGGTATCCGTTGCTTGTTGTTTGTTTGTATTGTGTCCATGTCTTTGTGGTGTGTGTTGACTGTGTGAGAGCTTTGTTTAATGACTGTGTGTTATGGGGATAACAAGCTCACGATGCACGGGTATGTTCCCCAATATATATATATATATATATATATATATATATATACCGGATCTCACTTTGGACGTTATAGTTTATTAGAATTTTATTTGCGATCTAGAGGCCATAAACTATGGTATGTAATGTGTTTATTATTTCAATATTCAGTATTTATCTGTCAAACTTCCTAACCCTATACTCATGTGTCCGTGGCTTATACATTTCTATAAGATATTGATGCAGAAACTTGAATGCTTTAATAACTATTGTTGGTCATAGTAATGTAAAAGTTTTTAATTTTGTTACAGTCAATCTTCACAACTTTACCGTCATCCATGTACATCTGTAAATAAATATGTGTGAAGTATTGTCATGCCTTGACGATCATCCAAGACGTACACGCAAACAATAACGCCAACAACAATCCTCATTCAGGATGTAAGTAAATGGAAAAAATCTTTTCAGTTATTTCCTTTTTCTGTTATTAATTTGTTTTCTTTGTGGGCATTTGTCCACTTTATTGGTGAGCATTTTTCCGGTAGGCATTTGTCCATGCATCACAGGTGCTAGATCACCTAATATATCAAATGCCTTTGTTGACATTTATCTCTAGAATAGTAATCAAACCACTGCGACCCTGAACCAATAGCCGACAACCCGACACGGTTATGGGGGCCCACCTGGCTTCCTTCTAGAGGTAAAAAAATGATGGCTTGGGGAGACTAGATTGAGGCTATAAGGTTCAAGCTGTAGGTTAAACTGAAAATTAGTAGAGCCGACAAATGAAACATCCACCGGAATCGAATATTAGTAAGAGCATAAGCGAGAGGCCTGACCCACTAGTGATATGATGGTTTGGAAGTTCAGTGAAGATCCTGGTATCTCTGATACCAGGAAAAGATGAACATATAACAAGTTCGAATGAACCATGGTCAGAAAGTTCCACTGCCTGAAATTGTATGACCTCAATGCACATACTATAATCTCAAATGGTCTGAATGCACCCTAGATGTTAATAATATCAAACTAATGCTACCTGAACAACATAATAGCATTACTAATTTCCGGTGTAGTCATAGTTGTAGTGTGCGAACTAAGTTGGCAAACAACACACACACACACACACACACACACACACACACACACACACACACACACATATATATATATAAGATGATAACAACAATAATAGGAACTATATAGTGTCCAAATAAATAGTATAGTGTACGTATAGTGACGGTTTTAAGACACTGAATATAAAATCCTCTGAAAATCAGACTTGGGGCGGTTACATAGGACCAAATTAATCGAATACGATTACGATTATTTGATAATAGTACGATTGCCATTACATGAATAATAAATATAATCGAGTGTGATTATATTCTTCAGAAATCTTGATTACAGTCATATATTTATATCACCAAAAAAATGAATGTGCTGTGTCATTGTTGCTCACACATTACATGCATTGTACTGATATCGTTATTAAATAAAATAATGGCTATTTTTAGAAGTATATTTATTAATCAAATTGATAACTATTTTAATGACCATTAGTTATTTTGATTAAAACACGATCTCCTAAATAATGCCATCGCAAATTTAACTTCAAATTAATCCCTGATGTCGCTAAGTCAGCTCAGTTCAACATGTTTGTTGTGACTTCAATATATTGTTTGTATCATTGATAGTTTTCTCATGAGACTGCCAGCTAAACAACAGAATTCAACCAAACATACAGTACATAATGTCAAGGTATGTCTTGTTAATGGACCTATCCCACGGAAAATAATATTGAACAAATTTCATATAATTATCATCAATTAAAGATAACCAACTATACCTGTATGTGAACTCCAGTAAAAAAGCACCTCGGAGTGTTCGTCGATGACGCCCTAAAGTTCCGTGATCATGTGTGCTACGTAGTAAACAAAGCCAATAGATTAGTAGAGCTCATCAGCTTGACCTTCTCTTGTATAGATGAAGAGACTCTGCTGAGGTTATTCACGACACTTGTCAGGCCCCATCTAGAGTATGAGAATATTATATGACATCCCCGACATCTGATCAGTAATTTACAAATTGAGAAGATACAGAGACGCGCTACTAAGTTGGTCCCACGCCTGAAACATCTACCATATGAGGACAGATTACAAACCCTTAATTTACCATCAATGGGTTTCAGACGTCGCCGTGGAGCTATGATCCAAGTGTACAAAATCATGAATGGGTTAGATCGGCTTGATCCCGAGATATTCTTTCTCAGGGCTGAAGGACGATGTACTTCAATCCAATCACAAGGACAAGTTGCTAGTGCATCACAGTAGGTTTGAAGTTCGTAAGCCAAAGACTAGTCCAAGACTGGAATTCACTTACTGAAGGACCTGTTGCGGCCACTACCCTCAATATGTTTAAAACTAGGCTTGATAAACAGTGGCGGGCAATGAGGTATGTGGCACAATAGGCGTATAGAGCGGAATGCCAGTTTGTTTGTTTTGTTGTTCGGGGAGAATCCCCAGGCTGTCGCTTAATCAGCACAGCCTCTATGTTGGAGTGGTTGAGAAAGCTCCTCCCCCACCACTCACAGGGGAGCAGTACGGAAAGATGGAGCCGAAATACCCTGAGGGTGGTCACTGCCAGTGTTTTACGTCATCAGGGGGTTTTTAACGTCCCCTTTTATTTTAAATAATTCAGTGGAGACGGCAGCGCCATTTAACGTGGTCAACCACCCACGATGTTTGTGAGCCGAGAAATTAATCCCTGGAAAAGTTTCGACCTCTTACGGGGTTCGAGCCTGTGACCGTTGGCACCAAGTGCCGGGTGCTTAACCGCTAGGCCTGAGGACCACCCTCAGGATATTTCGGCTCCATCTTTCCGTACTGCTCCCCTGTGAGTGGTGGGGGAGGAGGTTTCTCAATCACTCCAACATAGAGGCTGTGCTAAATAAGCGACAGCCTGGGAATAAAACGACGTTTTAGATCTAGAAGAGCGATGTGGCGGGAGATGTGCTGAGGAATGAAACAAACCAACCCGGTTATCCAACTACAAAAAGGTCAGTGTTCTAATATCAGTGATTGTGAAAGATGTCAGACCAAGGCATAAGTTCTATAAAAATTCAACTGGGCTGCATAGTAACATTATAGTTCAGCTCGATATATATATATATATATATATATATATATACGTATATATATAATTATATGTCATGTTTATTGATTGTAGAAGCGAGCAATAGATTACGGTGATCCAGGAGCTGGACAATCAAAAAGAATGCATGTGAGAGATGGTCAAAGTGTAGAATCTATCTAGTGATTTAATATATTGTAAAATGTTTAATAAATATTGTTTTAATGTTATGATGTTGTTTTGTTAAAAATTGTGATAACATTTCTAAGCATTACGATCTTAAAATATTATGAAAACATTTTAAAAACGTTATTTATAATATTCTTAGAACATTGTGAAAATATTTTTAAAACATTTAAAAAAAGTTATTTATAAGGTTCTTAAAACATTTTTAAAGCGTTATAATAGGCATATAATGTTATGAAAAAAATTAAAACGTTATTTATAATATTGTTTTAAAAACATTATAATAATGTTATGAAAAAAAGTTTATTTATAATGTTTTTGTGAAAACATTTTTAAAACGTTATTTATAATGTCGTTTTTAAAACGTTATTTATAATGTTTTTGTGAAAACATTTTTAAAACTTTATTTATAATGCTGTTGTTAAAAACTTTATTGAAACGTTTTTAAAACCCTACGCTTTCACATCATAAAACATTATCAAAATTTGTTAAAGATTTTTAAAAACAGTTTTATGTTTGCCAACGTACTTAACTGGCAGAAACGGTTTAGGCTTGGGACAACAGTTGGAAAAACAAAGTCAGGAAGAGCTTGTGTGATTGGGACATGTCTTAAGGCGTGCCATAGTTGATGTTCGTACGTTAGCTGAACGTGGCTTGGCTTTTCGAGAAATGGTAGAAAGATTTGAACCATTGCAAAATGGGATTTTTTTAGGGTTGCATGAGCTCATAATTCAGTTCGATCCATTTTTAGCAGGTCACATTTCGAAATACGGAAATTCTGGCAAAGGAAATCTTTCTTACCTGTCCCAAACCACCTGTGAGGAACTCATTCAACTGATGGTTCAAAAGGGGGCCACGCTTATTGATGACGAAGTAAGATCTTCTGTTTTTTAGTATGACAGTTGATTTAACAACATATCTGTCACATATCGGTCATTTGAGTGTTGTACTTATATGATTTTTTACTTTTCTGTGAGGAAATGGCAAATCAGTTGTTATAGTATTAAAATGAAGTTTGTAAGCTTAACTTTTCAAAATGTAGGGGGTCAGTCTTATGACAATACTGCCAAAAAAATATTAGAAAAAACAAGTTTGCTATATATGCATGTGCCCTGTGCAGCTCATTCACTAAATCTGGTAGGCCGAAGTGCTTTTGACTGCTGTCAAGAGGAAGTTAATTTCTTCTCTACAGTGCAGTTGCTCAATACCTTTTTTTTCAGCCTCAACCACCCGATAGAAAATTCTTAACGGTTGTATTGGAAAAGAGTGTTTTAAAATCCCTCTCTGATACCAAATGGGAGGCAACAAAAGCAATTTTGAAATCTTTCCTTAAAATTTGAGAAGACCAGAAGAGAAGCAAATAATATTGCAAATAGATGCAAAAGCTACAATTTATTTTTTAATGTTGAATTTTTGAAATGAGATTTTGCACTACAAGGCAGCTCAAACATGCAAACGTATCAGAAAGAAGGTACCCAATGACAATGACGGAGATGCACCAAAGCATATCTGAATGTCAGAGATAAATTTTGTATCACCACCTTTTACACAATTGTTGACGAACTTAAAACTGAGACGAGAAAAGATATATCGGTACAAAGAAATATCAGAGATTTTCTTTTCTAAATGATGTGACACCTAATGTCACTTTAATCACTTCATTATTTACTGAAATTGAAAGATATTCCGAGTGTTGTCAAAAACTGATTGATGCTTACCAAGAGGAGGACTTGAACACTAATTTCTCAGCTGAGCTCTAGTAGTTTCAATCATATTTGCGCCATAAGCTTAATGCAACAAAAATGTAAAAACTAAATTCAGTTATGCGGAACTTTATAAAATAATTATAGAAGACAAAACTGAGTATGCCTTTCCAAATGTAGACATTGCCTTTCGTACATTTTTAACTTTATTAGTCACAAATTCCTCAGCCAGGAGTTCATTTTCTCAGCTGAAGTATATTAAAAAGCCCATCAGAACAATCATGCAACAAAGCAGGCTGGATACCTGGTCTCCCGCTACTAAATATAGAATCAGATATGTTTCATAAGATTAATTTTGCGGATCTGATTAAATACTTTGCAATTAAAAAAGCATGTGAAAACTTTTCAAATATAAATAAAGTGGAAGTATACAAAAATAAACTTTCTTTCCCATCTTACTGTTAACGAGTGTTAGTTTTATTTAATTTTGAAAAATGAAAATTTATTTTATGGTTTATTTTTGTTTATATTTTGAATTACATATATATTGGGTCATCAAAATCTTTTAAGTGCTTAGGGCCTCTAATGGTCTCAATCTGGCCCTGTGTAAGGCAATAGAAAAGATAGCTATTTGTGTTGTTTTGGATTCTTACATTGTTACACAATGTAACTGAAATTAAAATTTTATACTGATCAACACACACACACACACACATATATATATATATATATATATATATATATATACATATATATAGAACATAAAAAATTATAATTCTTGTTTAGACCAATAACCAGTAAAATTACAAATTCCATTTAGTAATTGCACGTGCTCTTTCCCACAGTACACACTGACATGTGACTGAAATGTTTCAAAATCATGACAACTGTTCATTTATTAGATATGCAATGATGTATGCACAATAAATAAAGAATATCATAAAATATTTAGTGAAGTTAATAGTTTTAACAGTACATACACACAATAACAACCAGTGAAATGACAACAAATAAAAGTGGAATGCTGCTACTACTACTACTACTAATAATAATAATGCTCAAAAACCTTTCTATTTTATTTAGTATGATAGGAAAAATCCTTAAAGACAAATATTAGCTGATAACTGTTATTTACTTTTTGGTATTCTGGTATGTTTGATAGTTTGAACATGATAAATATGGTATTCACGGTTTACACATGTATTACTCTTCCTTTTTAGATTTTTATCTCTGTCAAGGAAACAACACATATTGCTGAGTTTCCCCAGAGAAGATAAATAATTAAAAATGAAGAAATCACAGTTAATCAAATCATTCTCAAATGTGTATATTCTGGCTAAAAAATGGACTAGTAACAATAACATCCAAAAATTCATTAGTGTAACCGATTGGATTTAATTCAAGGATAGAAAAAGGGTTGACTATATAGATACATTTAATTCTTCATGATGTCATCAATATTGCTCTTGTCCTGATCATACACAATTTTCTGTTCTCATAGAGATGCATCATTAAACATTAAAATGTAACAAAGCAATGTTATAAAAGTATCCATTTAAGTTTACAAAAGAAACAACTGAACAGAAACTGAATCTTCCAATTACTAATGCAGTATTATACTTAATATGTATCACTAAGTGTATCATGAACATCTATACATTCACTTGCAGGGCAGAGTTTTTTCAATTCCACTTACACAGATAAGGTACTTGTGCATTATCACATTTTCACACCTTCCAGTTAAAGCACTTTCGTCCCAGCTACAGCCTAGACTAAAATTTAATCTGAGAATGTCATCAACACAACATTTATCTTCAGTATTACAACCAATTCACTGAAGAGTTCCATATTTTGGAATCTCATGACACATCAGTGTCTGATCAAGCCACAGCACACTTTGTATTACCAAAACAGTAATGAATTCATTTCAGCTTAACATTAAACACCATTAATTCCAGCATGTAAGAGATATAAATAATCATGACAATTTCTGAGATATGCTATCCACTAAGAGCTGTTAAGCTGATGATTCAAAAAAGTCAATCAAGTTTGGCAAATCATAATTGTCCAGAACTTCTAGCAAGGTTGGTACTTTGCTCTTGACATTCTGACCTTTAAATTTGAATTTGTCAATGTAGAGATCCGTTATCATACCTGGAAAGACAATAAATAAATAAATAAATATATATATATATATATTAAAAGCTTGAAGTTTATCAATACATTCTTGCGGAAATGACAACTTATTAAGAAACACAAATGATGCAACACAGTCCAGTATTTTAAACTATTTGTCTATTTAATATATCATGACAAAATGAAGTTGATGAGGAAGTCAAAATATAAATATACTGAATATCTTTCATGTTATAAAGAGACAAGGTACAAAGCTATGACATGGAGTAAAGGTAACAACTCATGAACTTTTAGCAATATTCATCATTGTAAATCATCTTCCCATTCAAACAAGCAAATATCTGTTAACAGTTTTACAATAATCTCATTAGTTATGACTTGTGCATGAAATAAACACTTTCTTTTGTGGATATGATAAACAGACACCAAATCAGAAATAAACATATCATTCATTACCATAAAGACGCTCGAGATGACAAGGCTGCTTTTTGTATTCGGCCTTCAGTTTATCAGCATCAGCTAATATCTGCTGATATTCTGGAGACAAGTAATTGACATCATTCTCATGAACTTGAAGTTCCTGTTGTAAAATATGTAACACTTCATCACCATGATCCACTTTATACAGTATGATAAATATAAGATTGACATTAACTTACAACAAAACTTTAAAGCGCATAATATAATTATGCATGTATAATTAACTGTCTACCTTGAGGCCATCAATCAACTGAACTTTTTTTGCAAGTAGCAACTGTTCTTCAAGCTTTGGATGGATTAGATTCAGTGTGTGGGGAACTGAGTAATCATTTATATCTGTATAATGGAGGAATTATATTGCAGGGATTTATTAGCATGCAAAGAAAATGGGCAAAGGATGAATTGTTTTTTCTTTATACATAACTGCATTTTATACAGTTACATACATAACTGAATAATGCAATATATATATATATATATATATATATATATATATATAAAATTATAATACTTATAATAATTATAATTGAACTTTAAGTTGTCTTACCATAAGTAATATCTAATCGCATCTGTTTCTTTGTTGCCTCCTTTGTAAGAACATCCTTCAGTATAGAGACTGTAGAAATGTTATCAGAACGAAATATTGCTTCACCACGCCTGTAAGCATTAATGAGTGACATTTAATAGCAATTACATAAGTATCTAATACCAGATATAGCAGTATATATCAAGCTATATGCTAAATATAACTATTTTGTAAAAGAAAACTAACTCTAAAAATCAACATTTCCTTAGACGAGGATGCTTCTACATGCTGCTTCAAGGATGTTATGTTTGTTTACAATACATAGAGATGATAATCCAACATTTCCATAAGCTCTAAACTCTTTATTCTTATTATCAGTTTTATTTGTGGTTGAATCAGTTATGATTTTAACTTAAGCACCAGTTAGTTCATAAGATCTGAACCCAAAGTTCATCATTTTCCAATATGCCACATTTGTCATTGTGCTGCAATGAGATACTTTATATAACTACATATTCATGATGCATGCACAGTGCATGATCCTGGTATTTATTTTTTATTGTGGGCCAGTCAGCGATGATTTCAGTTTGGATTAACATGTTTGTTAATGAGACAATCTAACAAGCTTTGATAAGTTCTTCAATTTTCTCTATAATTTCATCAGCCCAATGAAAACAAATAGTATAGTGTATAACTAGTCATCAGTTAATACAATTTAAACTTTACCAAGTTAATTGTTTGTGTTAAGTGTTGTCTTTGGAAAATAAATCTAATTACTAACTGACAAAGTCAGAAGTCAGACTATGATAGTTCAAACCACTGACTATTATTACCAAGTGTCATGCCTTTTAATACTAAATCATTGGATCGCTCACTCTTGTTATCAGGTACAATGTGAATCAAAACTGTCTGTGTTTTCTTGTGTGCACATATAAATATCAGCAAAGTTTCTGAGTGAACCTCCCATACATATTTCTTATGCTAGTCACTCCATGCTAGTGGTTTCAAGTGAAGAATGCTGATTTCAGCCCACTATCATAGTTTTACAGACTGCCAACAGATGTCGTTCTAGTTGTGAATACTGTCTATTGGACTTTTTAAACCCAAATCTCCTCATTGTCCAATGCCGTCTTTACTACTGTCCTACTATGGTCTACTATATATAACTACATATAATAAGATTTTTTATGGAGGGATTAGCTGTACTCATCCATAACATCATTTCTCACCGGTATGTACATTCAAGCATCGTATCTAGAAATGTTGATATGAAATGGAAGGTAGCACTGTCTCCAGGTGGTGTCCTGTCTGGTAACTCAGGTAAACAGAATGATACCCAAGAATGCATCTCTGCCATACTGAAGTTACCTGTCAGTTTCAGGATATTATATGGCCTGAAAAATACAAACAAAAACATCAAAGTATTCTTTCTTTATCCATAATAATGTCCTAATAATTTTAACTAAAGCAGGTAACTACAGATTTCCTATTAGCATCAACTGCCTTCGACTTATTTATGTGGCTTCATGGGGACACCTGATGCCAACTTATTAACCATTTTACAGGTTTCACTAAATAATGACCAACAGGTACTGAAGAGATTATTGTTTTTATTTGCTCATGGTTTAAACGTCATCATATTTACTGACTGTATGTATTGATTCTCATACCTATGGAACTGCACATAATACTTACTTATATCTTAATACATCTACTAATAAAGTTACCTGTTTTCATCAAAAGTATGCGTTCTTTGGTGTAGAGATAAAGGTTTTATTTTGTACTGTCTAAGCTGACAGGTTTTGGGCTCTATGCGAGGTGTTACATAAACCTGTAACGTGCCATATTGACCTTCAATAGATCGAATCTTCAGTTCAAGGCGGGTAGTGTTGGCTTGACAGCGATAAGTAGCAAGAAGAAAGTTACCTTCCTGAAAGTGACAATGAATCAGAGTTAAATATTTATTTATAGTACTCACTTAATATTAAATATTATACTGACAATAAAGTACAATCAGTCAATAAAATCAAATACTGGTATGCTGAAATTGATTATAAACACTTTTATAATTAGTTTATTAGATATTATTTCAGGTAAAACACCCATAGTGCATATATTCATACATACTTAACATAAAAAGGTAAGATTACAATAGAAAATAACATACTAAATGACTAGATTATAATAGTAAAAACATTTGTCAATATAATACAAAAAGTTCAATAGTTATGACAAATATATAAAGAATTATCCCACTGCTGCCACATGTAGTTATGTTGCAATCGTGTGTTGGTTTTAATACAAGTAACAATATTATTTGTATATGACAACAACCTTTGGCAAAATATGAAATATGCTTTACACACCTGTGCTTCATATGTATTAATTGCATTGATTGCAAACATCGAACTAACACTATTGCACCTACTGTAGTCTAATAAATTATGAAACACATTGTTATATGCTACTCTCAATTTGGATATATTCGACATGGGTCAAAACAATAAATAATTTAAACAATATGATTCAAGATTATAACTAAACCAACAGAAATAAATAAATGTGTCAGGAAGTATAAACACTGTATCTGATGATGATGATGATGATTGATGTTTATGGCCACTTTGGTGCACAAGGTAGGCTAAATGGGCCGAGCGACTTCCAAAGGTAATGAGATAAAGTGAAAGACGAAACAACCTTCAGATGTGCCCACGCCGGTGTTCGAACACGGGTGGTAGTGATCTGTGGTCCAGCACGCTACCACTAGATCATGGAGGCACCCATAAACACTGTATCTGTTATCTCATTAAATATATATTGCATCAAATATTTATGTAACATCTATAAGAGGGAATGCATTATGACCAAATGAGATCAGTGCTGAGAGGTATATTTATTTCTCAAGATTAGAACAAATACCTGTCAATTTAGTAACATTACCTCAGGGTTAATTGCACTGTAACTAACTACAGCAGAGTTTTTCTCAACATCAAGCAGATCTATAGGTACATCACTCTGAAAGCAATATGAAAAAACAGTTCTGATCATGAAAAGAACACTCAGTTACTAGCAATAACATATGTATGCTAAATTTGAAGTTTATTACACAACTCTGTAATTACAGAACTTGTGCTCTCATTCTCGGCAAGTTCTGGACAAGTCCAAATATAAAATTATAACAAATTATAAATGCCAAAAAATTAACGCAATCAACCACATATTACATAATCCAGTTCAAAATGGCAGTTAATTGGCTATAACTGGTCTGTAGACATAACCATTTTAAAGCCAGTCATTGACTGGATGCTTATAACATTTGATGTCACTTATAACATTTGATGTCACTTAATATAAACTATTTGTATTACCCGGTTATAACAATGTAAACGGAGGTCAGGCAAACACGTATTTTGGAACAAAAGAGTATTTAAGAATATTACTTATAGTTGCCTCAAACAGCTTCATATGTTACTGAAATGGCTAAAGAAATATATATATATATATATATATATATATATATATATATATAGTGAAATTCCTTAAGAAGATTGTTTTGTACTCTTGTAACAAGCAGCATCTACTGAGCTGTCATATTTATGTAAATGAACCAATGACAACATCAGTTAGTAGTAGGCTGAGGGGGGCAGGTAAATTATGATGATGGCTAAGCCAGAGCATCTGTGACCTGACTTGATTGGGATCAAGATGGCTACATGATCTTTGTCCCACCTTGTGTCAAAACATGTGACCATTTCTTTTCTGCCATACATTCCGGCATTCAGGAAAGCTGTAATGCCTCCCCTCCAGTAATTAGGATTATTTCCTTAAATGTTTCATATCAGGTAGAGTTCATGATTATTACTGGGGGATTTCAGGTTTCTTTTATTAGCATTACACATTCAAGTCATATTATTTGAGGGTGAACTGTTCCTTTAAAGAATTAGTCTTACTTTATGCAAACATTTTTCAACTGACCTGTAATAGTACATTGTCAATGGCCATCTGAACTTCTAAACTTAGGGTGTAGCTAGCATCTTCCCTGTTGAGCAGGAATTTGTCATTGATGTTAAAATGTGGGACTGCGGAGATGGCTTTATCGCTCTGAGCTGTTATATGATATTTCTCTCTTTCCGTCATCACTTGCTTCTGTAACTCTTCTATTTCATTTCTGTCACAGAATCAGAAATATTTCATTATCCTAGCAGAAAATATGCTACAGAAACAAATTAAAAACTGGTTTCTTTATTTTAGACTGTCTATATAATAGCAAAAAAAATGTATATGTTCATCCAGGAGTAATATTACAGGTGACCAATGACAGGAGAGTTAGTGTACTAAGTTCAAGATAAGACTTGAAATAATGAAGGCAAGAAAGATAACAAATCTATATATCTGTCATTACATACATACTGAAACAGACAGTTTGTATAAACAAAGTATATTGTTGAAAATTCTTCTAGTTTGACAGTAGTTCTAGGATGTTTAGAAATATTTTGGACACCGTATATACTCGCCTATAAATCAACCCGGCAGATAAGTCGAGGTCAATTTTTGACCCTGTAATTGTTTCCTTGGGTGTATGTTCACTGTATAAGTCCACATCAAGTATTGGCTTAAAATCCCTCAAAATCTTAATAATTGTCTTCATTCGCAAAAAAGCTGATCCAGTCCTTTCAAACTCATGGTGTCAGCAAGTGCGTGGTAAATATATTAATAGGCCTATCAATTTCTTCACTGACACACACACACATGGAATTTGCTTTGATGTTATAACTAATAAAGAAACTTGTCACACCAAACAGGCCTGATCATAACTTCAACTGGCAAGCGTTATTAATTAATTGTTTCACAGCAAGTGGCAAGCAAGGTTTGCAATGTGAACAGTGATTCCTATATTATCACTAATCATCTGGAAGTACTGGTAGTTGACAGGGTGACTATCAAGTATTATTACATAAAGACTGGCATGTTTGTGAGATCCAAATATCAGTTTGGTGAAAAGTAATCGTTATTTATTGAATAATAATAATGGATTAGTAGGCAGAGATGTGATGCTTTTATTCTGACTTTGGCTCTTATTGGGTTGAATCCTATAGTGTTGTGTGTCAAGGATGGCCGAAAACATCTTTCCTTCAGCTGGTAGGAAATATGACACGCGTATAAGTTGAGTTGCTTCTGGGAGATCCTTTTTCCCAACGCATAAAATCGACTTATATGTGAGTATATACAGTAGCTTTAATTTCAATATTTGTTTTATTGTATGAATTGAGGAATACCCTCTAAAGACTTATTACTTCAGGATTTAATTTGTGAACCTGCCCTATCACACATCTTTATCAACATCCCAGGAAGTAAACTGTTGGGGTACATTATATAAAGTAATTCACCTCATCCAATGAACTACATGAACTCTTTCATTGATGACTGAATAACGGTGGTTTGAAGGAAAGTGACCATACTCCAATTTACAGGCATCTCATAACTAATTTATGTAAGTAATAATAAACTGAGGATATTTTATTTTGATATGATTTATAAATACAACATTTTAATAATAAGAGCATTAGCAATAAAGCATTATTAGTATTAACATACAGTTGTAACATAAATGAGACTATACCAATCAGGAGATCTGAATTAGACATTGTATTTAATTATAAGATATTTTGTTCACATGGGAATTCAAGCACACAGTTGAACTATAACTGATGTAACTTACTTAAGAAGCTGTATTTTACTATACACCATAGCATCAACTTGTATCTCCTGACCAGGTCCTGTACTTTTGTGTTGTGGCTCAGTGGTTAGAGACAATATCCAACCTGTTAATATCAATGGAGTGTGTTCACTTTCTACATCACACATTCTACTTTCAGACTCAAAAACATTTATTATCTAATAAACCACTTAAGGAAATAACACGACTAGGTTCTGCTATATATCTGTGATTTTGTATTTATACTTCCAAATCCTGACATATGGTCAAGTGACATCTGCATAAAGAAACAAATCCCGCAAATGCAGGTATAGGTCAGATTTGAACCCACAACCTTGATGTTTGCAGCACAGTGCTATAACCACTGTGCCACCAGAGTGCCAATCTATCCTGATTGAATAGACAGAGATAGGATTTTACATATGGCTGGCTGTTAAGAACAAAGTCTGTATAAACTGTGCAGCAGCAATGGATTTGTGCAAAATATGCTCTTATGATACATTGTTGTTTTATGGCCACTTTTGTGCACAAGGTAGGCTAAATGGGCTGAGCGACCTCCAAAGGTAATGAGGCAAAGTCAAAGATGAAACAACCTTCAGATATACCCACGCCGAGATTCAAACACAGGTGGTAGTGATCTGTGGTCCAACACACTACCGCTAGACCCTCTACATTGTTGTCAAATAACATCACCTAAAATTGTGTCAAATGAGTTGTTAGAACTTGTTTATGTTTTCAACAGAGAGGCAACTTCTCCTACTATATCTGACAAACATTGAATTATTTCCTTTTCAGAAAAAAAATGAGGATCAATTCCAGATTGGCATTAATATATTTAAAGTAGTTCAAATTCACAATATACTTTGTGATACTTTCATCTAATCCTATACACTGGATCCTATTCATTAAATGCATTTATAAATAGTCACCACATTATTTTAAAAGTGATCACGTTTCAGCCCATATTTGTCATAATTAGCTCCTCTGGGGTAGTAATAATAGTAGTATTCGATGAATCAACTGACAGCATAGTTGGATTACCCTGAATATAAGTGGTCATAATAAATATAAATATTTGGAGCTAGAATTTACCCTATGATTGATGTATGGTACACATTTGTTCATAATCCAGTGTGTATTATAAGAAGCCTGTTCAAATATATTTTTGATAAGTTTATATATATATTAAACAACAATGTCCTGAGGACAACCATCTTCCCATGGAATTTATAACAACACATCCCTTTGTTTCTTAAACGTCAACAACCAGCAATGGGAATATTATCACCATACCCTTAAAATTAGATAAATAGCACATCATTAATAAGTAATCCACACAACAAAATATTACTAAACTATGTGAATATCACACTCTCCACTGTTATGTACTATACTGATTTGATATGAAGCACATCACTAGTGTCCTTGCTCATAGTGTGGAAAGTATATATATATATATATATATATATATATATATATATATATATATTATCAACTAATGACTCAGTTCATGACTGTCATATGGTAATTGAAGACTTCAATTTTAACTGAGCTACAATTATAATTAAATTTCAAAATACAGCCTTCTTGAAAGCAAAACATCCATGAAAAAGAATCTAATAAATACACATAAAACATTGAATAGTATACTACCTGCATATGTACAGCAGACAACTTCATCATATCCAGGTGTAGCTACAACACCACCCTGTATCGATGTAATGCTTTCACTACATTGCTATATTAAAACAAGGATAAGTAGAACAACAATTTAAACATATATGAATTTATACAATAATTTAATAACTTTAATGGAAATTCATTTTCTAAGCTGTAAATACAAATATAAATTACATGTATATTTTAGTGCATAGACTATGATGTATGACTAAATGAAACAATTCCTAGATCTCACTATATTATAAATATAGGTATTAATTCAACATTGATTTACAGTAGACATGACTTTAGTTACTTTTCTCATAACTTGCTGTGTTATACAACATATCAAACTTGCATAAATCAAAACCAAGGATGCAGATCCTAGTCATGTACCAACATGTAGTGATGATAAAATAGTACCTCCATTTCAAGATTTTACTAACAACTTATAAATTTATCAAGTGCACTGTGTGAACTCTTGTCTATTAGAAAGTTATTCTGAAAACTGAGATCAACTAGTCAGACATTAATGCAGATACATGTACCTCAAGTAATATGGTGATTGTCCATTTAGTGAAGCTGCTTCCACTTTCTGAAATACCCAGTAGGTTTCTAGCAAAGATTACGAATGCACCATTTCTCAAAAAGTTTTAATCTGTTGTAACAACTCACCTGTTCAAGGTTGCTTTTACTATTAAATAATACTGATCGTTTAAATTTCTTATTCACTTTTAGATACATGTTATTGGCATATCACTATATATCACATTTGGATGACTTGTCCTAGTAAGAACACTTTATTATATCTACATTATCCTGGTACTATTATTAGTATTATGCATATGTTTTTTTCTTTGGTAATGATTTGCAAAGATAGTGTCCTCATAATCTACTCATAGCTTGGATTAGAACCTTGCAACTGATCTTACTTAATGCCATTTCTGGGACTATTCCATTAGTTTGTTCAAGTTATTCTCGGATAGTATTAAATCTTTAGAAGTAATTATAACTTTTAAAAAAAGGTGTCATCGGCAAAAATCTTAATTATGCAAGTGATCTTTTGCAGTAGATCGCTGGCATAAATAACAACTCGAAATTGACCACAGTATGTTGCATTGGGATATGTTATTGAAGACGCCTGACTCTGTAGATAATTTGCCATATAGCACTATCCTTTGTTTTCAACTGTGAAGGAAGTTCCTAATGCAGATAAGGCGATATCTTTAAAAATACAGCATCTGGCTGAATGCCAATAATACACTTACATGGGAATATCTAAGAACTGGTTCATCAGTTTCATCATATCCATAAACTTCTACAAGTCCATCATCCCTGCCCACAAGGAGGTCCAAAACTCCATCTCCAGTGATGTCATAGTTATCTAAACTTAGCACACCTTCAGAAATAAATAAAAAAGTTATAAATATAGACAAAGAGTTCCATGATTAAATGTTTTTTTCTTTCATGGATATACATGTTTGGACTAATTCATAGAAGCTGCCACAATGTGTTCCAACTCTAAGCTTAGGTCTTTTATATATCACATTTTAAGAAGTTAGAAATTAACCAGGTAGGTGAAAACATTAGGACATGTCTTCAATTGTTTTGAATGGGAGCTCATTTCACTCATCCTGGCATTTGAAATATTGTATTATCACGAGTTCTAACCATCTTTACAAAGAGAGCTCTTTGATTTTATCAAGATTAGCTCTTAAAGTCTAAACAAATTATCTGCAGTTATTAACATAATTTATGTTACCTCCACTTCGTTTATCATTCAGTAACTCCCACCTGTGTGCTGGAGAAGTTCTGTTAAAACAAGAAACACAAGTATTGTTGGTTGCTTTGATCATATCAGATGAAATCGCCAGAGTATGCCAAACATTAAACAGATCCATATGTATGTATCTTTAAAAACATTTCAAGCATGCCATAACTTTCAAACGATTTTTGGCTAAAAATACAACAGCCCATATTTATAAATATATCATGTAGTTAGGTATACTGTGTACTTTCAAATTTATATCTGAATACTTTACTATTTATAATTATATGTTAATACTAATCAGGGTTTTCTGATAACAAATAACCAACACCCGGTAAATACATTATAATACTTTAATAAATTATAGTTTATCTCAGTTGTCACATAATAATGTGTAGATACATTTGAAAATTCAGTTTTATATCAAAACAGGACAATTTATTATCATGGTATTTAAGGTATATATATAGAAATTTTGCTGAATATCGTAAAATTTTATTTTTATTTAAATATATAGCGAGTTAAGAATTTCCATAATAATAGTTATGTTAATGGATAGTAATCATACTTTTCAAAGTATTTTTTAACCATTTAATTAAATTAAATTGTTTGTTAAATCCATACTAATATATATCAACTGACCTACTGAGCTGTAGAAGTCCTACTTTTCCATCAGTTGTTCCATAAAGTACTTCATCACCTTCTTCACCTAGAAAATATTACATACATGTATAGTATACACACAGTTAATTCTGCATGTTGTCCACAATTCAGCATTCAAATTACAAAATAATAGTAGTTCATATTTATATGTTATAATCCACTAACCTCCATCATTTCCATATAAACACAACACCTGGGGTGGTCCAGGCACTTCTACTTCATACAACAGCTCAGAATCCTAGAAGTTGAAATATAAAATCTAAATAATAAATACAGCTTTTAATAGTTGAAACATGAATAAAAAGGAAGCACTTTAAAAATGTATACATTTTTGTGTTTGTTACATTTTTAGTACTAATGTCCCAGTATATTATAATATATTACTGTAAACACTGAAGATTATGTTGCTGATGACGAAATAACAATGAAGACGATAATGATGTTAAGGCAACTATTATTTACCTTTAACACCCTGAGTACTCTATCATGACAAGCCAGTACAGGTGTTATGCAGTCAGATTTGTCAACTGGCAGAGTGATGACATCATTAATTTTGTCAGCTGACAGGAAGTAGTTCTTATCTTGACAATCCGCATAATGATTGTATACATAGTTGCCACACAGGAATAGATTTGGACCTTCCACAAACCTGGAAGTTTACAATAGTATTGTACATAGATATAGAGTCAAAACATAATATCTGTATACAGTTTAACAGATGATTCAATACTCCATGGCCTGCTTTGTACAAGCTTTAATTGTCTAAGAGAAGACAACTTAAATAAGAGTGTGTTAATAAGTTTTGTCCACAACTTATGTACATGCAAATCGTTACAAGTTTTTCCATTTATGTAATACAAGTGGAAAAGCCTGTAATAATTGGCAGGTATCCTTGCAAATTGTATTAAAAGTTATTTAAGGGATCAGTTATTAATTGCCTTAAATGGGAATTGGCCTTCAAATAAGATAGTGTGTCCTAAATATTCTATTGTGATAGGGAATGTTCAAGCATACAAAATATGGCCACAGTGTAAATACTGACCACCGTTAGGGCATGATCACAAACATGTTTTACTGAACTATGTATAAGCATCAATAAATTGTGTATATGTGTGTGAGTTTATAAATGCATGTGCAATGTAATATTTATCAACACAAATAAATAAAAACTATACACACACACACACACCAGAGCTGCCATAATCACAACTATAATTGAATATAATTGATTGCACAATCTCAATCAATCATAATAATCATTTTCAAAGGTAATGTAAATCATAAATGCAACTGATTATTTTGTAAATGTAATCATTATCAGTGATTGCTTTCATGATTACCCATGATTATTTGTCATATTTCCTCATAACAAAAAATCAACAATGTGATAGATCTGAGAAAATATTATCTCCATCCCAACTCAGAATGATTTCCCCGGAGTTTTCACTTTGTCCTACTAATTATCATATCAATTACAGATATATTAAGCAACTATGGTTACACCATATTATTTATAAAGTTGATAGAATTTTCAGTATTGGAGAGAAAATATTACACCCACTCTTGGATGTCTAGGAGATTGTGCTTTTAAACAACTCATGTGTATCAAAATGAATGTTCATTTTGATTATTTTCTTTTTGTAAATTGCAAAATCATATAAATCAGTATCACACATTTATACCGCATTTAATTACACATTTTTATATAACATGTATTTTCATATGTTTATAATCACAATATTCAAATTCATATATTTATCTGAAATGATTCAGTCCCATATTGCTGTTGCTGTTTATGACAAGTGGTGAAATGAGGTGAATTGGGTCAAACAATCTTGAAGCAACCAGATTAATAAATATACTTTTAGAAATAACAGGTACTTTAACTTAGTACTGATATTAATAACAGTTTACTCTTGATGATACCTTGCTAGACTTGATGTTATTAATCAATTCCAACAGTAGGCTTGTTAGAGCATGACACTGGTGCAGATGTAGAAAAGGTATTTTTCTTGGTAAAAGATTTAAAATACAGCTCTGGGTGCAATCAACTCATATTCGGTTAGAAACATTTTCAAAACTGCATAAATTTGATAAGAAATTTCTTTTAAATGAATTAATGGATTTATAAAACGTACGATTTTTATTATCAACTTCATTCCCTGTACACATAATATACATTATGGAAAATATATGGAACCATCTTTAATGCCTACTCACCTGGATTTAATTTAACATTTTGTATAATGAGTGATTTGTTTAGCCTCAGTGCTGGCCACACCTAGCTACATATGGCCAAGGGGGGACTCATTAGGAAAGCATCCCCAAACACAATTATGAGTCAGATTTGAACCCACAACCCATGGGATTTACTGTGAGCACAGGGCTCTAACCACTGTCCTAAAAGTGGCCGTAAAACATCAATCATCATCATCATCATCTAACCACTGTCCTATTCAAGCACCCTAAATGATACACACCATAATCATCATTATAATGATGACTAATTTATAATATAATCATAATTTACTATTATAATTAACCTTATGATAATCATTTTATTCTCAAGCAATCATAATCATAATTCACTAACTTACAGACACACACACAAACACACACACACACACCAGGCATGGGGTAATCATAATCAGTAACCATAATTAATTGTAATCGATTACATGATATCAAGTAATCATAATTATAATTGCCATTTCCAGCTGCAATGTAACCATAATCAATTACATTGTAAATGTAATCATAATCAGTTATTACAATCATGATTACACAAGGTGTTTGATTATTTATCATGTTATATCATGCCAGAGATCAATATGGTTTCGTATGTAAGGTAAAAGAAATGATTTATCCATTGATACTTGTAACTTGTTGAAGTTTGGGGTAGAGACCCCTAGCTGTCACCTATTGGGCACAGCCAGTTTATCCATTGATGAAATGCTGTCATATTTATATACATGATGATTTGTCAGTTTATTGGTTCTATGAATATGTAAGTTAAATTTGTTGTTGCTATTATAAATCATATAAACAGGTATTTCAGATTAACTTGTGTTGTTTTCACACAGTTAAGCCCAGGCTAGTCACGCAGCCAGTAATTGTGCATGGCTTCTTTGTGACACTGTCATCTTAACTACAACTCTAAATGACCCTGATTGGCCAGCAGTCAGATGACAAGCAGGCAATTAAATTAATGCATGTATTAGTGAACATAAACAATGCTACATGTTGGCCTCCGGTTGGCAGACGGGATGACAAACATGGACATTAGAGTGATGAAGTTGGTCAAGTTATATAAGAAAAATACAATTTTAAAGCATAGTAATAATTAAAGACCACACATGATGCATTTCATCACTAAATATATATTTCCCAGATATTCAAACATTTCTAATTTTGTTTACATGTACGATAATGTATTTAAATGGAATATTAGTATTTTAATGTCCTTGTAAAAATTGGGTGTTTATCTAAATCTTAAATTAGTTCAGCTGTGATCTTATTGTCAAGGCAACCAACCACCAGTGTTTCATATGTAACTAGACATTTGGTAGTTTAATTGGTGGGCACAAAGGCAACAAAGTCTGTTGTACATTTTCATTTCAAGAATATCTTGGTCCTGTAATCACTCTGACACACACACATATATATACACACACATATATATATATATATATATATATATAGACACACAACACATTTGGCAGACAATG
Organism: Paralvinella palmiformis; assembly: GCA_025642065.1. Classification (NCBI taxonomy): domain Eukaryota; kingdom Metazoa; phylum Annelida; class Polychaeta; order Terebellida; family Alvinellidae; genus Paralvinella; species Paralvinella palmiformis. The sequence continues at coordinate 29,625 of JAODUP010000054.1, forward strand.
AGATATTTTGGGATTTAAAGCTGGTAGATTTAACATGTGTACAAGCTTACATTGCCTGGATGGGTTCTGTCAAATTTGTGTTGAAGTCAAGAAATTGTTTGCCTTTCTTTGAGAAACCTTTAACAACACTTCCTGCAGAGACAAATATTCTGTCCTTAGTACCACCTGATGGTCCACCAAGTTCTAACCGCATTATCTTTTGACTGGGTAGTGTCTTGAAAACAGACTGCAATCATCAAAATATATAAATTGTTACAAACCATTCAAATTATTGTATAGTAATCATATAAGCACATGTACATGCCTATAACACTGATTTAAAAAACAAATTAGGAGTTTTTATTCAACAGTGTGTGTGTGTGTGTGTGTGTGTGTGTGTGTGTGTGTGTGTGTGTGTGTGTGTGTGCACACAAATAAAGATATGTATCAAATAATGTTGATATCTTACAACAGGTTCTCCTTTTTTGATGCCAAACACCTGTACTACTCCATTATGGTCACCAACAGCAATCTAATAAATAGTAATGATTGTTTTGTATAGTAAAGCACATTATATAAAGTAAAATTAAAAACTAAATATTTTCAACAACTGATATATTTAGACTAACAATTAAGTGATGACTCACACAATATCTGAGATCACTCACTTACTCACTCATGCACACACACACACACACACACACACACACACACACACACAAAGTTAATCACAGATTTAGTTTGCATATGAAGCCAAAGCTATAATTATGAGTTAACAGAGGTATATTTACAGAAAACATACAATATATTCCATATGTCATTATTAGTGTATCGTTAACTTTATGTAATATATCTATCTCTTAATGCTCTGCATTTTTGTGATGATACAAATAACATTTTATAAATAAAATGTGACAATAAAAAAATAAACAATTCTGGACTTAATCAAATCATGTGTGAATAATGATATATGTCTAATAAAACAAGGAATGTCAACACAGAAATACACAAGAAGGTAAGTCAATTCTTTTTAGGTAAAGAAACATATATCAAACTCATAATTCATGAAATATCTGTATTTAGTAATGAATAATTTAGTGTATACAAAACAAAAAATAATAAAGCTTTAAGGTCTCATTTAACAAGATTTTGTTTTATCCAACAACAAAAATATTCCCAAATTATTATCTAAAATATGTGAAAAAGACTAAGAAATCTTGTGACAATTTAGTTAATTCACAAATTTATCAAAGATATGTAGGTAGAGTAATTGTATTACCTATCAAACATTTTTACATACGTTTTAAAAACAATTGAATAAACTCCCTTTATTTAACACTTCCTTGTCTTTCTAGTATAGGAATCTATATCAGCTATATTCTACCAATGTATTTATCTACCTTATCACTTATTACACCATCTAATATAGCACTGATAAATCAGTGAATAATATATATTCCAATTACTTTGGTATTAATTATCTGACTGATACTGCCATTCTTATTGACAGCTACCAATGTATTATTTTTATATAAAATTGATAAACAGCACATACACCTCTATTACAAACTGGTGATTAACATAGTAATATACTGGCGGACTACACTGACAATAATATGCTTTGATATGGCTATAAACCACATGTTTCTGGTGACTAGTCACTTATTCATTGTGTGTGTGTGTGTGTGTGTGTAGGGTTCATATAAATTACCAATTAAATTCAAGGGTACATATTTTAGATACGGTATGTATTTAATTTATCAAGTAATTGACAAATTTAAAAATATATTTTAAATCAAGGAGCTCATAGCAAGTAACAAAACCTATTATTTTTCAAAAATGCTAAAACCTCATTTGAATGTTTAAGAAGTCAATCTTTAAAACAAAATACTTTTCACGTATCCTTGTGCAAACATTTAACTAAATTTATATATTACCCCACCCATCCATTTGATTGTACAACATATTCAAATCAATCAACCAAACAATCAAAGTACACACACACAACAATTTGTGAAGCATTTTACCAATACATCAAAGATTTAAATGACAATTAGAGATTCAATGTAAATCCATGCCCCCCCCCCCCAGCACGTTAGATGTTTGACATCATTCTATTTTGTAATCTTACCCGTGAGTGTATCTATTAGCAATACCCAAATGAATAACAATCATTTAATAGTAACTAAACCGTTTTATTTGCTATATAGAAGTAGAGATCATTGTTACATATATGTACTTGTACACTTCTACACCAAATCATTGACTTCAGTCTAAAGTGCTTTCAGAAAGGCATGTTTGACACCAATCTGATGGGCATTGTCCTTAAGATTTTGCATTTTTTGTTTGCTGATTTCCAGAGTGCATTACTTTTCTTCTGGGCGTCTGTGGAGAAGTCATTTGTGCATTTGTCTAATTCGGCGATGTTAGTCTACATGTGCTATCTTTTGGCTCTTAAGTCATCAAGTTCTGTGATGATACACTTCAGTTTGAGGGATTCCACTTCCGACAGCCGTTCAGGTTTCTTCTCATCCAAGAAAACATAATAACAGCTGCGCGATGTATGGCAAGATGTCATCAGTGTTTATGTGATATCAAAACACACCATCCCACAGACGGAAATAATGTGGTCATGGACGATCCTTTGTGCAATGAACATTTCCTGGCATAGGTTCTCCACTTCCATCCGTTTACTCACAGAAAATACTCTTTCAATACTGGTTTACCCATCTGTTAAGAGCAACAGCTGACACAAATGTTGACATAACAAACAACACACCACAAGTCAGGGAACTCTGGTCTGCCCATATGTTCCCTAATCAACCTCTGCCTGCATCAAAGGGATAAAATTGCATAAATGTGTCCTTGTTTGGAAGAACAGCATGCACGAAAACATCAGAAAAGTGTTAAAGAATGTCATCATATTTGTTGCTGTTGAGCTTGCAATTGCTCACCAATATCCGTAGTACTTTCTTGAACTTTGATGGTGCCTTCAGCATGATACGAACCACAATTTCACGCATAACACTCAACACGCAAAGCCGGTGCATCACTGTCAGCCATGTTTGATTTTGAAGATCACTGGAGGAGCCTCAACTAGGCATCAGATGTGAATCTAATGTTGACATTGGCTGCATGTTGAGTTTGCTGCAGCGACATACTTTCTAACATGTGGCCACATCTACAGCAGTCATTCGACTACTGGAACATTCTCTAGCCAATGGGAGTTACAAACATTTCAAGGAAACACATCACTGCCTGTGATCCACCAGTAATCATCACGCTGAGCTGGCATTTCATGGAGGAGCCTTCGGAAGCATGCTTTTCAGCCATGCTTGTCTTGTGAGCTGCCGACATTTATCTATTTGACACAATATATGCATCACGGCAGACAATTGTTGCCAGTTGGATCACAGCACACCCACTCTGTTTTTGGTGATATGTAGCCATTCCTCCCTAAATTTGCACTTCCCTTTTTGTTGCAGACATCGTTTAGGACTGTAAATAACATCTAAATATAGCTGGTAAATAGCCTATATACAGCTTTTCATTAAGATATCCAAAGATTTCTGAATACAACCAAAAGTTACTTCAGCAAATTATATAATTATGTTCGTTATATAAATGGACACAATTAGGTTTATTATCAAGATTCAGAAACAGCAACTGTTGCATGAGTTTTCAAGGGTTTATGTCTGAAAATGGACAATATTCAAGGGTTTTTGGGTACATGTGAACAAAATTTTCAAATTCAAGGCTTTTAATGGGTTTTTGGGGATATGTGTGAACCCTGGTGTGTGTGTGTGTGTGTGTGTGTGTGTGTGTGTGTGTGTGTGTGTGTATGTGGCTAATTACTCTGCAAAACAACATTTCATACACCAACACCTGAAATTACAGCCACCTACATGTATTGGAAATATTCAACAAATATGAAGTTGTGTTAATCGCATCAAAGCAATTCAGCTACAAGAAAGCTCAGGAAGGTGTTCTAAAGTAACAAATACAAGAAAACAGCTGGAAATGTTCACCGTTGATCAAAGATAATACAAAAGAAAAGAAGGCTTTAGGCATAATTAGACTTCTGCTTACAGTTCTTCAATAGTACATACATTCTGTGTTCCTTTATTACTCTTGGCTTTGTTTGGAGCCTTAGCAAAATCACAGTCCAAAAGTTCCATATCTTCAGTTGGATATGCAGACTGGGTAGGAAGGAGTCAGGAATGGGATTATTATTTTATTAGGTATGGTAGGAAGGATAAAATTAATATTATTATAATAAACAAAAGTATATGGCCAAGCAATGTACACAAGTTCATCACAGTTTAGAGGTTAAGGGCAAGCTGAATCAGGAAATAGTATAGCTTGTAGATAGGAAAGACAATGCAAATATATGTGTAGAAAGGAGAGAGAGAGAGACAGAGAGAGAAAGAGACCAATTCCAATTTGTTAAGTGGTGCCTCTATCATCAAACCAATCAGTATACCATTTTATAGTCTTTTTTTAACTGAGACTCTAGCCATAAAACTAGTTTACCTGGATAATTCATGGACATTTAGTAACATGTAACATCTGGTATATGAATTAGCTTTGTTTTTATTCATAGTACAGACAATTGTAAAGAATTTATGATCATCTACATTTTTTTTAATAATTGAAAACAAATCATAGTTCAAGACTAATTTGATAATAAAGTTAATAAAATCACAACAAATGGGTATTTCTTAGTGTTTCACACTTGCAATAAACATTTACATAAATATAACATGATGCGAAGAAACAAAGTATGGTGCACCATTTTATGGGAATCACCCAAAGCTTCCAGTGTACTGATATTTACTTCCAGTGTACTGATATCATATTCATATTCTAAGATAGGAATTTTATTTAATTATTAATACTTTAAAAAAATAATTGTGACTGTAAAATATTTCCTATTATCGAAGTGAAGAAAAAGATGCATTAAAATACATCTCACAGCACAAACAAAATATTTTGTTCCATAAATAAAGGAAAATATATATTTTCATACAAATTACTGTCTTTTATATCATAATTATTTAATAAAAGTGATAAATTAATTAAAAATATTCTTGGTATATACACAGAAAGAAAGAACAAAATTGATGTACATAGCTAGAGCAGGGGACAGATGCACATGCATATCAAAGTCATAAGATTTTAACTTTCAAACCTATAACATGTGTTTTATGGGTTAAAACATAGCAATTATTAGAAAACATTGTTAGGCACTTCATGAATGCAAACCTAATTTTAATATTTAAATGTCATGAAAATTATGTATTCTCACACATTGAACTTAATAAATGAAAACAATAACCTTCATCCAATAAGTGAATTATCTCAAAACATGATTACTTATTAAGATAGCATAAACCCATTTATCAGAAGCCTTACCATGTCTTGAATCAACTGGGGCCAAATACAAGTTTAATGATAAAACAATAAAATTTATTACATTCTAACTGAAAACAATCCACCATATAATTCAATTTCAGGCATAAAATGATTACAAAGAAATTGTGACAGATTTTAAAATGTACAGCTTAATGCTAAATAGTTTTTTAAATTCTAATATTCAGATGATGATAATTCTAATAATACCTTATTACTTTGGTCCTTTTTACCCATAGGAAGAAGTTTCATGTTTTTCTGAGAGGTAATACCAGACTGAAATAATGTTAAATTAAGCAAATTCATCAGCAAATATGGCAGTGAATAGTGTGACCTGTAATAATTTGGAATGCTTATGTCACCCAATATGAAATCATTCATTTATTATCATTTCACTATTATTTAGTAATCAACAGACTTTGCATGTAAGAATTTATAACTGACCTGGAGGTAATCCACTCTGGAAAGATTTAGTTCCATCATCTTGACTGATTACTTCTGTAATATATATATATATATATATATATATATATATATATATATAACACACACCAATATCATCCATTTTATGTTTATTTTTACATAATTAATCTATAACCTATCTTTTATGTAATATATTGCTTGCATATCACAATATGTTTCTGCCAGAGTTGGAGCCCATTATAATAGTATAATTCCAATAACTGAAAATTCCATAATTATAATTGTATTATTTGAAAATACTATAACTGTAATTAATCATCTTAATGGCCATAATTATTCAATCAAAATTATATTATATATAAATGGCACAAATGATTTGTGACAAGTCTTATCGTAATCTGATGTTGATAATTGGCCTGGACTAATATCAAGTAGGTTGATTGAAAATACCAACAAACTAAATTCAGTAATTAAATGTGATCTTAAGAGTTGAAGTATTTACTATGCCTTTAAATGATAATAGGTGAACTCAGTCTGTCGCACAAAATTATTATGATAGAATATTTTAATATCCCTGGAACAAGTCTTTTACAACCACCTGGACTAAAGTAAATAATACATATTTTGGTAATAACTGTACTTTCATTAAAAGCCAAAATTGTATTGTATAATGATTTAACTTTAATATAAGGCATGATAATACATGTAGTTATAATGGTTTATTTAGCCTAAATACAATATACAAATGTATGATCAAATACAATAACAGTTGCAAAATTCTGCCCATAACATCAACTCCTACTGGTAGATTCCCCACTTCTATGACAACACACTACACTATTCTCACAAAAGGACATAGCATGCTGATATGAGGAATAACCATGTACTTCTAACCCAGTTAAACATTATAATTCTGCTTGACTAAACTTAAGTTATCCTGCACTAAAAAAAATAGCTGGATCAGGAAATATGTAGACAAAGTGTTACATTCACTATTCACAAGCTACAATGGTGTAAGAAATAGCAAATCTCAGTAGTGATTAGGATGTCTTAGTGGCTGAATTATTTGGTAAGAAACCACTTTCCCATGAACACTTCACTCTCAATTTATTTGATATTTATTTTGATAATTGTATTATAATTAATAAGTAAATACTGGTTCATATTTCAGATATAAATGGCAAGTTGTATCAGAGAAGGGTATTCTTAGACTTCAAGCTTCTATCATATCTCTCATAGTCATTATTTGTTATTGAAGGTAGGGGTGGAACGAACACGAGTCCAGTAAAATTGGCACCCTTTGAGAGTTCAGGATTCCAGAAAGGTAATTGTTCCATATAAGATGGGAAACACTATGGGTGTGATAATCTCCTGTTAATTAACCAAATACTTATATATTAATGTGTATATTGGGATATGTTTAACAGACTCTTGGTGTAATATGAAAGTATCTGACCATGTTAAATGGTGCTGCCATCATCAATGAATAAATTCAAAAAATGGGGACGTTCAAGATACCCTGATGACATAATACACTCTGGCAGTGACCAACCTCAGGTATTTTGGTTCCATTTTTCCATATTGCTCCCCTGTGAGTGGTGGGGGAGGAAATATAAACAGTCACTCAATAAAAGGGACCACACTAGAAATAACTTTTGTGTGCTATTCCTGTTTCATAACCATAAATCAGGATTAATCAATCAATCAATCAAAAGCAATCTGTTATGCACAATCTTGACAACTGGGACCATTTCGTAATGGGACTATCCCATTTTGCAACAAGCCATAAGGCAATGTCACATTGTTATTTATAAATATTCTGTATTATTGGCCAGTTATCATGCAAAATGATATGTTGTTGTGAAAATTAAATTGAATATAAATTATCTAGACCTCCATATGTAGATATATGAACAAATAAATTCAGTAAATTATTTGAAGTTGTTGAAACTGTCTTCTTCCCATTTCGAAACGGGATGAACTGTTTTGAAACAGGAAGTGGACTAATTCAACATCTTCAAAAATATACAGTTTTCAGAAATTATTTATTGTGTTTTAAGGACATTATTTATACATATATAAATACATATAAAACAGATGCAAAAATAATAAATTTTGTGTGGTTGCGTACATATCTACTGTCCACCAATTACTTGAAAGCCTGGACCACACTTTACTAGTAGATCTACTACAATACTACATCTAGTCTAGTTATATATTATAAGATCTACTGTATATTTTTGTACAAAAATGCTATTTGGTGCTTATATTCAACATGAACATCTTGATGAGTAGAGCCTAAATATACAGTAGACCTATACAGGGAATGGCAATGTGAATGTCAATGCAGATACACATTCACATGATTCAGACACACACACACACAAAAAGTCACAGACACAGTGACAGTGACTTCTTAAGTTATTATTGAATATTGTATTTAAATATCTGTAAATATTTAAGCATTCACAGCCAAATCATATTTTAAATACAATTTCTCTGGCGTACAGTGACTGTTTCGCTTAAAATTATATTTAATTACCAGAAACAGTAGTTCGGCAAGAAAACAACAAAACACGTCCTCTCGCCTTGGCTTGGGTTTGTTTATGGACGAAAACGAAGGAATTTGGCAAGTGTAGATCCGCAGCAAATGCAAATAAATATATAATTTGTCTAATGTAGTATCACGCTTTTCAATATACTCTATATTATAAATAGTAATATTTATATTATGCTAGGAATAGTGTTGTTAAAATAATTAACTGTTTAATAAAAACTCAGAATAGTCTGCAGTTTGGTCTCAAGAGTCATTTTGAAAGTTTCTCTCCGCCTCCTGCGTTCTCAGCAAAGGTTTACGTTTCATGTGTTTGATTCCCGCGCGCGACTCGTAATCTTTCAGCTGAAACACGATATGATATAAAAGTGTCACTACTATATGGTTTTATGGGATGGGAGTTCTCGAACAGGCCTTTTTTAAATTAATTCTGGCTGGTTGGTAGGAGTCGTGTCATAACGTTCCAGCAACAGCTTCACCCACAGGACCCTCTACTGTTATTATGCACAAAAACCTACGCTCTTCGCGGAAAAGAAATCACTGCGTACCGTGCTCCAGACATTTTATCGGATATTGTTAGGAAAGTCTGGTGTTCCAACAATTTGTGTGTTACATAACATTAGTTTTACATTCTAATATTCCACAGCTGGTTCCTGGGCGCTTTTTGAAATCTACTTTAGTATTACTGTTATCAGTCGTTTTTATCTACGGCATTTTAAATATTACATGATCAGAAGATGGTAAAGAAACATGTTATATTAGGCATATCACAGGCATTCTTGAGCCAGAGAGTCATAAATGACTAGAACTCACCTCTAGCTGGAGTGATCGATATATATATATATATATATATATATATGTCCATACAATTAATTCCGGTCCATTTAGCCTATCTTGTGTACAAAAGTGGTCGTAAAACATCAATCATCACATACAATTAAATCAATCTAGATGAGGCAAGTTTTGGCACACGAAACAATACAATTTACCATCATTGCTTGATAGTTTTAAGTTTAACAATCAAGACCCGAATAAATAATCAGGCAACCCGGTTTCAAGATATTAATGGCGATTGAGAAAAGATATATTATGGTGTGATCATTTCTTTCTTCACTGAACGTCCAGAATAAAATAGAAAAAATGGGTTTATGTGTGTGTGCGCCGATGTGTGGTTAGAATGAGAATATAATAGAAGAGACCTTGAACATTTTAAGTAAGATTACAATAGAATATACACTGAAAACCATATAGGCTGATTCAGGGAATGGAGACCCAAAACGGAGAATGCAAAAAATATATATTTATTGTACACGTAATGATTTATCAACAGATCCATAGTGTGGTAGACTGTCTTTCAAACATTCTTTGCTTGGCCTTGAAGCAACACATTCAAAGTATAGATTCATACTTGTATTTATTACAGAAATTACATAAAAGAAGGCAGTGATATATGTGTATATGTTTAAGTTGATATGGGGAAGAAGGTAATTAGAGGAGGAGTGATGCATGCTCTATCATTGCACATAATTTTTGAAGGGCGGTTGTATCACTACCTATTTCCATCTTGAATCTAACCCAATTTTAAAAGGGAGAAACGTTATCTGTAGTGTTTATATTTAAATAAAAAGTAAGTACAAAAAAGACTAGTCACGAAAAATTGTAAGCCAACGGTGCGCTCCTTAATTCTTTGGGTAAGGCGAACAGGGGCGACCGGCTTCAGGCTCGTGTTTGTGATTTCCCGTGGGAACTAACGCCAGACACGAACGCACACACATACACACACACACACTCTCTCTCTAATATATATATATATATAAGAAGAAGACTCCGGAGTGGTTGAGTTGTTCCGTGAATGACGCTTCTGTGGTCTAACTGGTAGCGCGTTGGATCACATATCGATCACTACCATCCGAGTTCGAATCTTGGCGTGGGCATATCTGAAGGGTGTTTCACCTCTAACTTCGATTCATTGCCTTTGGGGGTTGCTCGTCCCATTTAGCCTACCATGCGCACAAAGGTAGCCGTAAAACAGCAATCATCATTATATATCAGTTTGAGTTATTTAGATAATATGAGGTGATACTGCCTCATATGTACTATGATTAAGTATAAACGTGTAAGTTGTAGATGGGATTTTCGTGTAGCTTCCAAAACAGGCAAATGTTTTTACCTGCGCTTCCCATTGTGCATCAAATGCTCCCTGCTAACGCCTCGCCACGAGCCATAATTCGCTGCTACGTTTGCCTGCAGGACCGCAGTGACAAAGCCGTCTATCCCCAGCACGCGTAGACTCGACTCCACGCCCCTGTCATTCAATACGCCCGCTGGCCATGCATACAGCATACAGCACTATCGTACGCGTGTATGGCATCTACTCCACCCAACGCTGTAACATAACAAAGCTTAAGCTGAGACTGCTGGCTTAGGCCTGGAGTGAGATGAAGTGTGTTAGAGCCAGATATTATCGGATATAATTAGACTGCTATATTGTGAGATATCCAGCTTCCATCATCTTTACGCTGCTATTGCTTAAACTTATCCTGTTTTATCAAGCAAGTGCTCTCGGATAAAATCTGTAATACCTGGACATCAACAACGCTTGGTATCTTATCTTTTGTTGCATATATAGGACGAGACAGGTATGTTATTATACTATTATAGTTTTTACTTGGGGGGGGGGGGATTAAGCGGTGCAGCTGATGATATAGATGCGTACAAGGAAAGAGTTATATGTTAAAGCATAAACCTATCCTGTTAGATTGCACTTGAATATTACCAGTTGTCATAGCAGTGGAATCGTTCCATGCTTTGTTTCCATGGTTACCGTCAATGGTTTGGTTTATTGTTACACTGAGCATGCGCGCGCGCACACACACACAACATACACACACAATCTGAGAGCCGATAAACGATGCATTTTGTAATTTATCTTAATGGTTCACGATGCATATCATTTCATTTTGAACACACCCACTATTTGCTTCAGTTTATCTTTGGCAGACGAGCTATTTTCATTAAAGGACTCTTGTAAAGATTTTTGAAAGATGGACAGGTTTTTTTTTTCTTCTAACGGACGAGGGGTAATCTTTAACTATTCCATCCTTTTTGCTTGAAATATAATATTATAGTGTATCATATGTTTGACTTCTGTGAAATAGTTCAGCGACATATATGACTTGTTATAACTTTAAACCCCGTCTGATTATAAATGCGTGCTATTTATTCAATAGTTTTAGATTTTATTAGTAATTATGAAATAGTACAATTTTGAAGGTTTCTTTGTTCGTAAGGTAGGAACGTCCTACTTCATATTTCCATAATATACGGCAAGTAAAAGGTGCAATTTAAAAATCATGACATGATACTACCAAAATCCTACATAGATAAATAGCCAATCAAATTGCAAATAAAGAATTACTTATCTGAATTTTTTTTTTTTAATATCTGATTGATATATCAACTTTCATTTCACCTCTTTACTGTTGCGAGTCGTTTGTTGTATCTAGTTTAGCATGTGTATAAAGTGGCTGCAAAACAATATAAATCTATCACATCACATTTCTATCAGACATGTTGCCCCCCAGAGTTGCAGCAATGGCTGGGTTGCACTATGTACGTGCCTATCAGCGCCAAATTCTTACGGCTAACGGTAACTTTCTAGTTGAAATTTGGGATAGAGACCCCTGGCTGTAGCCTATTGATTACAATGAGTGCTGTTTATATCAACTAGATGTAGCGAGCCTCATTATGCGTGCATGGTTTTGTCCACGCGTTGTGTTACGCTCTGGTGAGCACATAATAAGCTTTATCAGATCTCTGTGTAATCCGGCTCTGACGAACATCTGTTCTCTTCACTCGCCACCGTGAAAAACAGATAAACTGTATTATTCTAATACAAACAGTTTGACATTTTGACAGTAAAATATATCCAACGATAAACATGTGCCATTCTCTCTCCAGGAGCATTGCATGTTGTGTTTTGTTCACTAGAACTTGATGTAAGGTTTGTAGATGCATTAAATGATTAATTAGTTAATACAAATACAATCTGCATGTACATAACCACCCATTCATTAGGAGTCTCTAAATCTAATACAGTCTTACTTCGTTATATATTATACGCAGTACGACAATTCTGTTCTTTACATAAAACCGTATTATACGATATTGACAAACAATCATTACAATGCTCTAGAATCATTATCCTTCATCTGTTAGTTGCATTTTTTCAGTTTTGAAACGTGTTTCAATGCATTAATTGCTATTAAAATTTATATATATACAAGCTACCCCGAGATCAATATGTTTTATTATAATTTTTTCAACAACTAAATATACTGTCAACGGTATTCTATATATTACTGAACACGACATTGTTTTCAATTTCAAGTAAGTCATAGATTTGCATGAATATTTGAGACTGGACAAGGAATATGCCATGTAAAACGTTGTGTAGTCTCTGAACTAGTGTGTGGCAAATGTTTATTGATTTACGACGCGACACACCTGGTGTCACTGGGTAATCATGCGTGGAGTGATCTATAACCATACCATACATGACTGGTTGTTTGAACAAAACTGAACAGCATCTAATACTAAGAACCTACCAGAAATGGACATAAGTGATCAACAAATGTAATTAGCTAGGACAAGACTATTAGGTTTGATTAGTATCAAGGTAAGGGCCAAATATCTTGCTCAGTTAATTTCTACAGAATAGGCGACACCTTCTATTTCTAAGTCCACATGTAAACATTAAGTATTGACTGAAGTGAATAATCTCAGACACAGGAATGTGGCATGCTGTATTGTTATATGTGTTTTATAGAGGTGTTCCATTTTCCACATGTTTTCCACAGACAAGTGGAGAAATATACAAAACATAGCTAGAGTAGATAGACCAGATAATGATGATGACACTTATACTGGTTCCATAAATAGTTTGTACTGAAATAGTATCTGATTTGTACACCAGCCGTAAGTTGTGATAAGGATCACATGGATGGGTATGTAATATTCAGAATGGATATCATACATCATCAAGAATACACTTACATGGAGCTAGAAAACAAATGAGAAGGGACGAGATACTGTTTTGTTATAGAAAATATATAAACAATTAGCAGAAAATAAACGATCTATTATTTGGAATAAAGCTGTTTGGACTAAGGCATTGCAGTTCATTGACTAATTGGCTTTTCATAGTAGGTTATATTATCGATCTGTACTAAAAATATTGAAATACTCCAGAATAAACATCATTAATTGATTGACTGATTTACTGTTAAATTGTTTGTGCTTTTATTTAGAAATAAGTTGGTTGATTATCCTGATTATCTCGCAGGGGCATTTAAATAGAGCTAGTGATAACCCTGTTAAATATCTGCTGTACACCAGTCCAGTGTGCTGAAGTTCTAGAATATATTATTATTATATTATATAACTTGGGTGTTTCTAACAGAAGCCAAAAGCTCCTGCTGGCTTAGCTCTCCGAGACGTACTAGCCTCCTCACCAGGTCAAGATGTGGGAGGAGATTTTCTGAACGGAACAATTCTAATTGATTTTGGATCTGCAATTCACACTAGGTATATTGGACCATGATGTACAAGATGTTTTCATAATTAATCATATGAAACGGATGTTATTTCTTACATCGGTTTAACAATACTGACTGCTTTATTAATGTTGTTCGTGCTCTTAAGCTGTCTGGTTTAGTTGTGACGCGGGTCTCACCTGGGACATACTCTGAAGTGAGTACTGGCTAGTGATAGAAGATGATCAGGCAGAGGCATTTTGTGATGGATACATCTAGATAACACGTACTGGGATTATTCAGTATCTCACAATCTGGATGTCTGTAGTGCAGTGACCTTGCCTACTATTAGTAGAACCGTCTCTTTCACACTAATGTAATAAATTAGCCCTGTTTCCAGCTTGTGAATAAGTACCTTGTTTAATCCCAGTGCTGGTCTCACCTGGGACATATCTTTGATGGGTGATCCTCAGGGAAACACACCAAAAAGTCAGGTTACAAGAGTCCTTACCTGGATATTTAAAGTGCGTGCAGCATATTATATGCTGCACTCTCAAAGCGTTCTCTTGTGTGCAGTTTAGTAAGCTAGGTATTAAACTGTAGTTATATTTAACAAGAAGTGATTGATTGAGGTCCCCAGTTAAAGTCTTGTTGCTAGCGTTAGATGTACAGATATGGGCAATTCTTTTAGTCTCCACCTGCTTTAGTCTATTGTAAATATTGAATATTTAACATTTACAATTTTAACATTTTACCCAAAATAAATCATATGTAATAGTTAGTTAGCTGTACTCTTTGTTCTTTTCTTATATCTGGATCATTAGTTATATTTTATTTTTGAAATATTTACAAAAAATAATATTTAAAACTGTGGTGCCTATAAAAGTTTCCATTTCATGCTTATTGAATATAGGAAGTATAAGTTAAAATAATAACCTAAATGGTGTATATGTCTTAGACAATGTGCAAGAAAACTGTAAATTTGTATCTAAACATGAACTCCATTTGTATTATGTAATTACATTTAATATAGATATATATATATTTATAGAGAGAGAGAGGGGTGGGGTCTAGTGAGAGTATGGAATGAGAATGACAAGGTTTCGGGTTGGAGAGACTTTATAGTGGAATTGGTTGTAATAGTAACCGAGGACACACACACACACTAGCTGGTGACGTAATACTGTTTGTGTTGTGTTTTAGAGAAACACCAGCTGCTTGAAAACGTTATTTGATAAGATGCTGACTATTTATGATTACAGTCAACAGTATTCCGTCATCTCAGCAGTCATATAGGTTCAGTAAAAGGCCTTCATGAAGACCTTTAATCCTATCCATATGCTTGTCAAAATACCTTGTTTATATACACCAGAGCATACATCCAGTCCCTTAGGACACACAGAGGTCAACAAATAGTTTGATTTATATATTTGTCTCTAATGGATCTTATAAAACTGGTCTGCTAAATTACACACACACACACACACGCACACACACGCACTGAAAGATAGTTTTATGTTCCTGCATTATGTACTCCCATGAGGTACACAATTTACTTATACACATTTTACAGATACATTAGATGCCAGATTTCTGACAAAGAAGTAATTCCACCAATAACATTTCTAAACCTCCCTCTAGACAGAGTGGAATGTGATAACAAATTCCCCCCCCCATACATATATATTTATATACGCACGCATACGCTGTAACAACCTGATAGCTTGGTGTTAAGTATTTAGTTAATACGTCATTTAACATATGGCTTTGATTTGCTACAGAACATGGCGTTGACAGCTAACCACCGAGACTGCGTCATGTCACCTCCACCAGCCTGCTGTCCTTATCTATAAAGGCTCTCTATCCTATAGACTAGTTGGAGCCATGGTGACGTACGTTGTACCAGACCCTAGCTTCTCTCGAATATATACCGTTAGCTGGATAATGAGAGCAGCATTTTCATGGTGAACTTGGAACAGATCATAGGATCAGGTAGGGATGAATTATACAGTTATCTAAATATAATCTCATAACTGCGTCTGCTGAGTAATTAATATATGCAAACGTGTCTTTGCATATTTCTGACCAAATCTTTTATGATCATCAATCATCTGAACATGCAGACATATATTTACTAAGCATGCAATGTTTTTCATTGAAACATGTTCTTATTAATGTTTCCATGTTAATTGTTGGCTTTTTAAGTATCCATTGTTATAAATAAAATATTATTAAAAGATCAATGCATGAAGATGCTTCAAAATGTCCTATCTTTCACATATGTTGTATTTAACTGATTTTCTTTCTTGATGTATAAATAATAAATTGTGAATTTTTTTCAATCTGTTCCAAACGACCCAAGTTTCAGTTCCATCTTAAAAACCAGATATTTTAGTGTTTATTCAAAAAGAATACTATTAGTTAAAAATAATTCATTCATAATGGTGAAAATGTAAAAAAAAATATTTTGGTGTTTTTTTTCTTCCTAAAATCGTCCATCTGCCTAAAGTGATACCAACATATTATAGATAGTATCAAAAATTAGTTACAAATATTTTGTCAAATGTTGAGTATGGAACTTCTATCACTTGTACAATTCCCTGATAATTATCAAGTTTATTGTATTGATTTAGTAAAGATTATTCTACTTTCAATAGGCTATTTATTTAAATATATAGGACACTAAAACAGATGCTTAATATGATAAGAGATACATATGACAAACAATAAAACTTGGATACTTATTATAATCACTGAGCCAGTAATCAAATTTGTTATGTATTATACAGTGTTTTGTATAAAAGCTTAGTCAATAATTATAACGTTTAGGCTTGGTGAATAAAATCCAGGGTATTTGAATGTTCAGCAATAATACACAAAGCAATGCATGGCTGAACTGGATGTGCAGTGTATGGTTTGTTGATTAAGCCCAAAATGTTCTACTATGAATAAAAGGAGATTTAAAGTTATGTATGTACATTAACAGTTGTACTCCATTAAATTATCTAGTTTTTGTTTGTTACAAATATGTTGTTAGTCATAATTAATTATGCTACAGTGTGAGAACATGCTTCAAATATTTATTATTCAGTGTTTATGTTGTTTTTATTTTTGCATTTTGTTAGCGATGTGAATTTTGCTGTCTATTTGGTTATTAGTAAACACTACCATTGTGTTCTGGTGGTCATGAAAGGCTAGAAATGAACGTGACATGTACAGTTTTATTGTATTCGGTTTTAAAAATCTGTTTGTTTTATACTAAACCACTACCTGTGTGTGTATGTGTGAATGTGTGTGTGTGCGCCCATACACACTAAAAACTGTATGAACATGACGATCATAAACAATCAGTGATAAAAGTGATAGGTCCTTGGTTCAAATACACCAACTGGTTACTAACATTTTATATACTCATTGGTTGAATGGGTGATTAATGAGGGTCTTTTGTTAGGATAAGGTGGGCTGTTGTGTATTAAGTCCAAATAATAAAAGTGAACTAAAAACAAAATAATTAAAGTCATCCCCCGGGATTGTTGATGATCACACAAGATTGTATAAATAGGTCAATATACAAGCAAATAATCTAATTAATCCTAACTAAATATTACAAATTTTAGAGGTGGATATATGGACCATGAGGGAATATAAATAATAATAATGGATAATAGGTAAACGTGGGACAAACACACCAACGTTCATAAATAAATATGATATAAATCATTTGTAGATTTTATGAACATCCACACAACACCTCAGGCAGATTGTGGTGCTGCATATACCATGATAATGCTAATAATAATGTACCATGATAATATATAGGAATAAGAATATGTTATTCAGGAACATGTTTTATGCCAGCAAGATCGGCTTGTATAAGTTTATCATGTATTGTGTAATATTTGGCACTGTAAAAACGTGAATATGTTTATTTGGGTTAGTTATATGTCTCTATAGCTATATATGCTATTATATATAGGAGGCAAATTCTTAGAATAATTAGATGGTCAAACTATAGATTCAAACCACAGTGTGATTCAATCCCTTAACCAAGGCATAGTGTACTGTAATGCATGACTAACTGCGCTACATGGGAATACCCGACTAACTCAAACCATTATAAAAAAAACTATCCAAATTCAAGTCACAGTTGGCCATCACCAGCTACATTTTTCCAGCCTCTACATACCTAGGTCAGTGCAGCTAGAAATGAGTCAGGATTTAACAACAAAACAGCACATAAAGGCCTTATTCCAGTTGCTTCTTTTGACATATAAGAGAACATGGCCGGTCATTTTTAAACTTGCACCGCACCGAAGCTAGATGCTTTATAAGGAACAACATTTTGTGCTCAGTAAGTTCCATGATACAGTTAGTAGTACTAGCTTATCACACTCGAGATCTCCACCCTCTAAACAAAACAATCACCCACTCAAGAACCTGCATAATGTATACACTCCTGGATTGATGATGATGATTGATGTTTTACGGCCACTTTTGTGCATAAGGTAGGCTAAATGGGCCGAGCGACTTCCAAAGGTAATGAGACGAAGTGAAAGACAAAGCAACCTTCAGATATGACCACGCTGGGATTCGAACACGGGTGGTAGTGATCTGTGGTCTAGCACGCTACTACTAGACCACAGAGGCGCCCGTATACACTCCTGGAAGTTGAGATACTGTTCGGATGGTATATAATACCAAATTGTTTGCTGACGAGTTCTGATCAGATATCTTTGTCAAATTTTCTGTATATGTGTGTGTTTAAAGTTTCCGCCAACAGCTCCAGTTACTGAACATATACTGCATTTCATATAAAGTAGTGGTGATTAGAAACAGAAGTGAGATAAATATATAAATATATTAATGAATGAGTGAATTAGTGTGTTTTAATGATGAAACTTTAGGAGATTAATCGGTCATTTAGTGTTTCTTCATTTCGGACATGGATGAGGATATGACAAGTCAAATCTAAATCTTAAACTGAGATACTATATGAATGTGAATTGTCAGCAGTGGGTTATATTGTAATCCAACTAATGTTGCATGTTTGTTATTATTATTGATTAATTCACTGTCACATGATGGTGTTATCATGTTTCTGTATTATTTACATACCAGACAGTGTGACACCTGGACATGTGAATACTGGAATATTATAATCTCTTTTGAAACCAGCAGAATCTATGTAAAATTTCATTCCTGTATATATTTGTGTGATATGATTCGAGTTGTGTAACCTCGGCACTGGTCACACCTAGGTGTGATGCCATAGGGAAACATATCTCACCAACAAAGGTATCTCAAATTCGAACCCACAACCTGTAAATTAATGATGCAGTGTTCTAACCACTGCACCATAGGATAGCTTACATTCTTCTGTGTGTGTGTGTGTGTGTATATATATATATATATATATAGTGTGTGTGTGTGTTTGTGCCCGCGCACGTACACCAACAAAACATTAACACTCATTCATTTATTTTATTTCATGATATCTGCCGGTTAAAATGTTACTCACGTGAGTAAACCGTGGTTACTATGTGTGGAACCATATATATATATATATCACCATGGCTACCAATTATCATAAAAGGAAAAACTAACTTGCCCACTGTTTTCATAGATAATATATAACTTGAAATGAATGAGATGTGTATTTGAATTGAAGAGTTGATTAATAATGTGTGTGTGCATGTATGCATGTGTGCATTACTTTTAGTAAATGCAAAACAAAAACCTTTTTGTTATCTGATGACAACTGTTTTGTATTTCAGGCACAGCTGCGAGACAGCCACTAGTCAGGTTATCATGGCACAAAGCATGTCAAATTTGCTTATTTTCTGTGGTAAGTAGCTATGTTATGTAACATAAATATGGATTACAAGTGGCACAATAACAGTTAAACATCAGTAAAATGCTATTGAAATGAGACTCCATCAACAGTATAGCAGAAATGATGCTATAAATGAAATACAAAAAATAAAAAGTACCAACTAATGAAATTGTTCAAATATACACAAAAAAATTTCTTCCAACTCTAACCCATTCCGGAGTATCACAAAATTGTATTTACATTTATTCCTTAATCAAGTTCTGGCATCAGTTCTGTTTTGTTTTCAAAGAGATGGGATCCATAAGTGTATACCAGACACATGATTTAATGTTTGATGGTGTTTATATAATAATTTGTTCAGTGACCATTTGGTTATCATCAGAATGTTGCGTCTTACTCTTATGCTCAAACAGGACACTGAATGGGCTAAATTGTGCTGATGTGTCGTTAAACAACATTCATCCATCCATCTTATGCTCAAACATAAAACTTTGAGAGGAGCACTGCGCTTATCGACCCATTTAAAAGTATAACACAAAAATCGTTCATATTAATGCTTCCTTGTACGTGCATGCCAAATTAGATAAAATTTTAATGCTTCACTGTATAATTAGAAGGTGCATACCTGCTCAGTTGTGGCTTACCAAAATAAATGAAGCTGCCATCTCATCAAAAAATTCAAGTTAACTGTAAAGATAATAGCCATATAAAACAATAGCCATATAAAACAGTCTCGCAGTGAACACCTGCTGATATAATCATATTTAGATTCTACTTTTCCATTATTATTATTTTACAATAATTTTATTTATATAAGTGTGCTCCGATAGTGCACTGAGTAGGGTACAGCACTGCAAAGCTCCAGGTTGTGGGTTAAAATCCAAGTCATAGCCAGGTTTGCGGAATTTACTTCCTTAGGGAGTTTCTCCCTCTGCCATATGTCCCAGGTGTGACCAGCGACGAAGCTAAATAACTCAATTCAACAACAACTAAAATTTATACAATAATATTTTATTTATCCATGTTGTTTGCCAGCAAATCATAGAAATTTAAGATAGTAGTATCTGCCACTCATTATTATACCTGTCTAATCATCGTTATTATGTTTATGCTTTCATGTATTATCCAATTCATGAGATACATTAAATTAAGGTATCTCATGAATTAGTCAAAATGCATTAAGGTCGTTAATCTATTCTGGCTTTATCTTTTCATGCTGCAAACATCCAACTGTTGTGGGAAGAGATAACTTCCCCCTCTTGGTACATCACATAATAAACGCACAAATGCTTACATGCACAAACACAAATTGTAAACACAGTTCAGCAGTGGACGAGTTACTAATAGAATCTATTGATTTACAGTACAAATCGTAGAAATATGAAATAAAAAATTGCAAACTCGACCGATGAACATGAACTATATATGAGAGCGTACACAAATAATTATATCCAACCATACAGTGATGTCATTAGTTTCCTTCCTTCATTCGTTTATTGTCACAGTAAGCACCTTGAATTATAGATCATGCTGATCTATTAATTTTTTATCTCCTAAAGTTTTTGTTTCTTCAGATATTAATCTAAACATGCATAAAGAAAATTAATGGGTACATCCAACTGGCAGAAGCCTGATTTTGGCATCAAATTTAAAAGTGTCTTTATTTCAAAAGCTAAATACAAATTGCCAAATGCAGTAATATAACTTTCATATATGTGGTAATGGAAATGACTCTAGTGCTAATTTCTGAAAGAAAGCTGATCAGAAAATACTAATATGGCCAATATTTCTTGTCTCTATATCTCAAATGAGATATTGTTGGTTTACTGTTTTACATACTAGTATTTAATGGAACAGTTTGACATGGTGTGAATAAAATATTTCTCAGTCTATCATACAAGGATAGTTGTTCCCATATTAGCTATCCATATATATTTCCTAGCCCAGAAGTTCTCGGTTAGAAATATCAGCATCTTACATTTTGTATGAATAGAGTTTATCAGCAGAACAGTGTCTTTTTATTTCCACATTTTGTAGACGATCAGTCTAAACGTGGTTTCAGTGAAATATATTCACAAAAAGTATAAATAATTAATCATGTTTTTAATTTAACATCTGGTGTAGTTTCAATAATTACATTTTATTCGTATGGCTTGCTTTAAGCATGCTTATCATTTCCTTAGCCTTGTACGAGTAAAGTCAGAGCCAATCAGCAGAGGCAAAGCATTTTAGTATATCATAACCATGCATATTCATGAGTAACTATTAGGCCATCATGCTAAACTACTCAGATAGGTCTTGTATTTAAATTACGATGATCACATTATACCACACAAATACATGAGAAAGATATACAAATATTTACAAAGATCTTGTGTAATTCAGGAATCCATAATTTTTTTTTCCTAAATGAGAAACATTCAAACATGGAGCAGACTGTGGAGCTCAACTACACTGATGTTGCTCATACCGAGAACCTGCTCCAGCCCATGTTGCTGTTGTTGAGTTATTTAGCCTCGTTGCTGGTCACACCTGGGACATATAGCCAAGAGGTGACTCCCTACAGGAACAAATCCCACAAGCACAAGAATGAGCTGGATTCAAACCCACTATGTCATCAGAACACCTTGCTCTGGGCCATGAAAAATCTATGTGAATCACTGATTCTGAATAAGTTGTGGAAATGACATCTTTGGGAAGTACAATATAGGAAGTTCACATTCACTTGGAAAATGAATCGTCATGGTTTTATTTAGAAATAAAGTAGGAGGGGGCAACAAAAATACCAGGGTCAGATATTTGTAGGTCTCAAGGGGGGCCTACGATGGCACAAAGTATTGGAAGCGAAAGTAGCCAGTCTCTAGGAGGAGGCAGGTAAAATGACCCGGGTCCCGGCTTCTAACATAATCACTGCATAGTGTTAGTTACCAATAGCTCTTAAATGTGCAGAATTTTCTTCAGTTGGTCTTGAAACATCATTGGAGATACCAATAATTGTTCACCTGTCCTGATTTGTAAATAATAAACTAAGCTGGAGCAGATTAAGCTGTACAATATAGTCTTTCTTTAAAATATATTCAGATTCTGTTACCTAATTTCATTAAAACATATCAATGTATGATGTGTGTCATTAAGTAGCTTCATCAAAATATACAGATCCATGGCTTAATTTGTATGGACTTCAACTGATAAAGTGTGAACTGCAATTTTTATATAAATCAAAAACTTTAAATATTTGGATGTACACTGTAATTAATTTCTTTGAACTGTACAGCACTTTTGTATGACTCTTAAATAAGGTCACTTGGTACTATTAACTATGTAACTACTCACACAATTCAATTAGAATTGCACAAAATCTTTACATCACATTTGATAAAATGAAAACAGAAATATTACAGTACTTGACTGATATAACACTAGATGGCATAGTGCTCAAACGAGTCATGAATAGAAACAGATTGCACCAGTGACCAACAAGACATAGACATTGATGTATCATACACAAGATTAATGTACATATAAACCATTTTGAAGAAAAAAAGTTTGTAGAATCTTAATGCTGAAATCAACCACATGTATGCAAAGAGCATCCACGGAGCAATATCAACCAACCATAAACATCCTCCGAACAGAAGCTCCCTGCTACCATACATATTACATGCTGATCCCACTACTTTATCAAGAAACGCAGATGATGCTACTAGTACCTGATTTCATGTCAAATAAGAAACCTTCTGTCTTTGGGCAAACATGCTAAAGGGGAACTGATTACCTCCAAACTACAAAAGTCAAGTGCAAACATTTATCATTGGCATCAATTCGTCATGTAGAATAGTTTGAGACACAGTGATTTTTAACCACCTGCGTATTATACTTTTGTTATTATTTTATTTCATAATTTTATTATTATAAAATTTTACAAGCAATAAATATATCTGTTCTGAACAATTCAACTGTTATAGCCTGTCTCGAACAATCTATCTGTTATTATTATGCACAACATTATTTTATACCAAAAAACTCCTACATATCCTGCATAGTAAAGTAAATATATCTGACATATCATTTGTCATTGGCCAGTCCCTTTTAGCATTGGGCAGGGCTGGCTCTAAGCTGGTGCTGGGTTAACTGTTTTATGGTAGAGATCAAGGTTGGACTTTAACCTAAGTTAACCAGGTTTAGCTTAGTCCAGTGGTTTAAATCAAGGTTTTACATGTTTAACCCAGGTTAAGCTGTATTTTCCTTGGTAAGACTATCGGTTCAGAGATTTATATATGGTTAACTGAAATATACATGAAAAGCTAGAATGGCATGAATTTATCAAATATCATAATTGAAATTAGTCAAGATTACTCTTCCACTACCTCCCTCACTCTTGGAATTTTCTCCGTTAGTTTTATCACTCAGGGATAAGAGTGAGTTTGAAAACAGAAAATAGTAGCATATCATGAGTTAAACCAGTCAAGTGTATATGGTTATTTTGCTTTTCATATAATACTTGGCTCATGTTATAGTAATCTAAAACTACATGAGGGTCACATCAATACCTTTTTAGAGATGAAGAAAACAGTTTTCTGATTTAAGTCCTTATATATATTAAGCATATATATATATATATATATATATATATATGCTTTTCTCTACAAACATTCCATCCTAATTTTCCTCCATAGTGGCAGTATACAGGAACCTGTATTAGGATTTAGATAAAACATAAACCATGTTTTAACTCTGATGTCCATCCCACTAATATAACTACCTATCCATATAATAGCTTAAAATTTAAGACTCTGGAGACTAAAACAAATTCTTATGATATAGCACAGCTAATCCAGCATTGGGTGTGTCACCTATCATCACAAATGATTTTTTAACACTAATTTTCTGTTTTAAAGATGCAAATTCTATAAAATCCATTTTAAAATAAGAGTAATTTTGTTCCAAAATAAGACTAATTCTATAGTTGCAGTATTTTCCATTTGAAAAGGCTAACATTTTGCATTAAAAATATGTTTTATCTAACATACCTTGTATGTTTGTATGATAAAATAAAAATGGCAACCTTGATTTGGGTAATTAGTTTTTCAGGAGTAAAGCTTTAAATCTTGGATTTAAGGGTTAAAAATAGGCAGGGTTACCCAACCTCTCTCAGGATCAAAGAGATATAGATAGTTGTGACTAGCAAAACTCAGATGATGTATTGAAAGCTCTCAGTTCCCCCTGATATATATTATAAACCATGTAAGGCAGGAAAGAGAAAGCAAAAATGAAAAATGAAAACCAAGAACAAGTATTGTGATAAATGTTGGCTTTATGCCTGTAATCTACTGTACAACAATTAAAATACTCAATTATATAGTCCCTGGTCAATCATTTTTAAAATTAATCAAACTAAATAGCAGCAACTAGAGTTTGGTGTACTCAGCCATAACTAATTCATTTTGATAAACATCTGTGGGCTCATAGCTGTGTAACCCTAACCTGTTTTGACATTATAATTCTGACAGGTCTGATGGGCTAGACCTATAATGTCAAAGTGGGTTACCCATAGGTGTATTGGGACAGGCAATAATTATGACATTGATAAAGAAAATAAGCATATCCACAATGTGGACCTCCATAGCAACTACAAGGCATGTTTGCTTGCCGTAACACCATAGGTCCACCATGAAAATAAGTTTTATGCTATTCTTAGCATTGACTTTTAGTGTCAACCTTTTTTTATTATTTATTGGTATATATTATTTGTGATGTTTACATTCTACTGTGATATCTATAATACTCATTGATTTGGAATAAAGAAAACCAATCAATCAAGCTATATATAATTTAATTAGAATGCTTCCCGTGTCCATAATTGGCATGTCTGCTGCCACCTAGTGACTGTATTACCATAATACCTATACAAAAAGATCCCCGTGTCATGACTGAGTACCTATTAAGCCTACTGTATCTTTTGCAAGCAAAAGGCAGATGCGGTATTATATCTCTAGACAGTGCCCTTTAATAATAATAGGTTTCCATATGATTAGAGTATTTAATGTATTATTAATATTATCAATAATTCATTTCAATAATATTAATTTTATTATTTCTATGGTTTCAGCTATTTTTCAGACTGTTGTTGGGGAACAGAGTCCTGTTCTCACATCATCAGAATTGTTTATAACGACGTATGACAATTTACCAGGAAAAGAACAGCCCCCAACAATGACCAACATCTTGTCTGAGATTCAACCAACGAAAACTTCCGACTACGAGTACGACTACACATCGGCTACATATAATATAGGCAATACAGAACAGGCTGTGTCTATAAGAGATTATGTGAAATCAAGTTTTATGGCATCCCTAACAGAAGAATACCAGTGGAGTACTCGTGGTATTAATACTGAAGAATCATTATCAGCCATAAGTAGTAATTTGAACGCACAACATTTACCTCTATCAGTAACAACACCGACAGCTGACATGAAAATGTCTGACTCGATAGATGGGGCCACTGTTCAGAGTTTGTTTCAGTATAATTCACCAGAAGGCAGCACATATTTAGACTCATGGCCCATTGCTCCAAGTGATGGTTTTGTTGAGGCTATAAGTTATAGCTCAGATCTCTCACCAAGCGTCGGCAATCAGTTAGTGGACGGATCCATATCTGGTATGTCAACTTTGTACTCAACAGCGTTGGGTGCATTCCATGCATCTTTGCCTCCACAGAATTCAACTGAAGCATTCAGCGTCGCTGTAACGGCAACAGTAATGGCGACAACTGGAAGTTTGTCTTCAATGATCCAGCCAACTAGTGTGATCAGAACAGAAATAACACAAATGATCACAGCAGACGAATCTTCTGAGATATTTATAACAAATTTAAATGTGCAATATACCAGTGTGGTCGAACCATCAATAGCTTCAATTAATGTGGAGTCAGTTGGTACAGCACTTTTGTCATCTCATAGCTTAGATGTTACAAAGTTTTTAGAGACCTATCTCTTTTATGACAGTTCTCTCATTTTCACTCCATTTTCCCAGCACTCTGCAGTTGTTGTGGAACCAAGCAATACACCTGCTTTGCAGATGTTCACTGAATCCTTTTCGGAATTAAGTCCATCATTTATGTTGGATTTCACTGGACCAGTTACATATCTAACTCTGTCAACGTTAGCAACAGAACATGTATCGACTCTGTCAACGTTAGTAACAGAACATGTATCATCATTTGACATCGATTATAGGAAGACCCTGTTGACGGAAGTGATGCCAACAGTTGATATGATGAGTGTAACTAGTCAAGAACTTAATATGTCATCATTATCTTACTCTGTTACTGATGTTCCTAATTACACAACTATCCCATATGTGACACAGAATGATACCACAACTGAGATCATCACATCTACAAGTGTACAGCCCATCATGGAATATAACGTAAAAGTCAAATTGGTCCTCACTGGTAACTGTAGTATTCTAGATCAGCTAAATTCTGCAGATCACCTGGAAGACTTTAGATCCCGAATGGGACAGGCATTAAGCAGCAATCTGAATTTGGACATGGAACAGATTCACATCATAGATACTAAATGTGGTTCCATTATTGTAAAGATTCTCCTCATAAACATTACTTCAATCGTCAATGTTTCTGACTCATTGAAAAGTATGACTGGTATTATGTTGTTTAATGCCTCAGCTGGCAATAGAATATTCAGCTTTGTTTTAATTAATTCAGAACTTCTACCAACACAAATATTAGATACTCCCAAGCCTGAGGAACCAGACTCATTAAAGTTAACTGATGTTCAAATTATTATTATTATTGTATGCAGTGTCATAGGTGGAACGTTACTCATGTATGCATTTGGATTCTGTGTCTATGCTTGTTATCAAAGGAAGAAGACACAGTCATTTGATCTTAGTGAGACACCAATTTCTGACTTAAATATGGATGATTTTACTTTGACAAAGATGGAAAGACCACATTTAATGTACAATGACTATGGACCTATAATACAGCCTACCAGAAAGGTCAATAGGAGTAGTAATAATTATCAACCAGTTGAAGATGAGATGCAATGTGTGGCTACTGACAACATATACACAGCTAGCACACTACCATGTAGATCTTCTCCTGAAGTGGCTTTTAACACGCAGATGGACAATCACGGAGTCCATGATGACCAACAAGGTTCACAGACATCAGCATTTGTGAATCCTTCCTTTTCTGGTGATGACAGCTTGATTTCTAATTCACATGCTCAATGGGTTAATCCTGAATCTCAACAAACAAGTCACCATGAACATAGAAATGATGATGTGCTTACTACAGGCAAAAATACAAATGGTCATGTGATTGGTGAAAGTGCAACATCATTCTAAGCTTATCCAGGTTCTATAAATGGTTTCTATGCCAGCCAGTGAAACCAAGTAACTGTTCATGTTTACCAATAACATGTACACTAGTAAGCTTTATCAGTCAATGTATAGTAGCTAAGAATAAGTTACACTGTTATACAGAAGATGTGTTTAGATTTTCCTTCCTTTTCTATGTTGTGTACATATCATAATTTATATAACATTAGATATAATTCCTTAATCAAATTTCTTATTGTTATTTTAGATGTTATTACTATATACATATAGAACTAAGACTTAAATATATAAAAGGCTAATTGTATTATCCTTATATGTACTCATTGTTGGGTTTTTCCCCTTCTAATCCAAGACAAACTTGTGATTATCATTGCAATGCAGATAAAGATTTACTGTTTTGGTAATATGTGTGGAATGGTTTGTATTTGCCAAAAAATAAGGATTAAATATTCACCCTTAATAGCACTACAAATTACATTTGTGGTGGGTTTAATAAAATATTTCTGCATCGATCAATTAACTGGCAGCAGCAAGGTTGTGGTTGCATCTTTTATTTAAATTGGTGTATTTTTAAATAAGCATTTACTGTGCATTCATTTTAGTAATTATATTTTCACATTTCTGTAATATAAACAATAATAAACTGAAGCCTTAGATTGTGAACTTGTGGCAAGTCGTTTTTCTTACAGATATAAGGGCTCACTATTTTTTTTGTGTAAGAATTAAAGATATATTTCATAATAGTCCTACAGAAGTAGAATTGTGTCAGCACTTCATTAACACATAATAATAATAATTAATTCCATTCAGACTATATACCAATATACTTTACACAGACACACGCACATCCAGTTCCGCTCACCACATAGTGCATTTTAGAATGTAATATAAAAAATGATAACTAATTTAAAGGACAAAATGCAGGTTATATGAAACATGTACAGACAGACACACTTTCACACATCAAATTTAAAACCAGACCATCAAAACACAGTTTCGCCCACTCATTATTGTTATTAACATCATCGTCTACATAAAGTTTACATTGAGATATATATATTAGAGCCGACATCATAAACAGATCACCTTCAGAAATCATTAGCTGTTTGCAAAAACAATCATATAAACAGTTCCCAGTATGTTATCATTGAAATAATACAATTATGTTACTTATGCTGTCTGAAGAAAAACTAGAATAGGAAAAAAAAAAATATAGCTGAACTGTATAATGTATGAAAGGGCTTCCCCAAAACTGAGGTTTCACTGTTCATAAATATATACAAAATGACTTAGAATCTAAACATGCTTATTAAAAATATAATCACTGATCAACAAAATTCCTCAATATATTTCAATGTTTTCATAGTGAATTTAATGTATTTAAGGACAGGATGTTGGAACTTATAACATAGTTTATATATATAAAACCAAAGTATAAATGAATATAAGTAGGTCAACATGTTCACTTATATAAAGCAAGAACTGATTCATTTCAATTAAAGTTAACAAAATGAAATTATTTGATAACAACAATAATATAATTATTATATAAAATAATAAACAAACAATTCTAACTGCCCAGAAACTAGGCATAAAAGCTCAATTGGTAGGTAAATATTCATAGAATGCTCCTACTTCTACTCCTAGATTCAAGTTGGATGTATGGGCTCCACAGACTGGTTTACCATAGACAAAAACTTGCAAGGAGGTTCCATGCTTAAAGAAGCTGTCTGATACATACTCATGTAAGAGTTAGGAAAATTAACGAATGGTAACATCAGCTAGGAAATACAACCAAAAGCTTTAAAGATGAGCACTAAAATAATTTCATACATGCATAATTAGCTATTGTTTTCTTTAGCCTTGACATTTGAACTACTTTCTAATGAAATTAAATGATCGGATCAAACACAGCAGACATGGATAAAAAAAACTTATCTGGAGGTTGGCTGCCCAACATACTACAAACTATACTATAGAAATACCTTACAAGTATATTTAGAGACTGGGCTCCAAGTTATATAGCTTGTCATTCATGACTAAATAAGTGTAACAAAATTATTTATATCACAAATATGATCAAACTACCAATGATGGAGAGAAAACAACACATTCATTAGTCAGCATAGTGACGATATTTACTTTAGCTATGCCACCAGTATCACAACTAAATACTTGGAAAATAAATAACATTCAACAGCAAAAAAAAATTAATAGAAACATGATTGACACAATGCACACAGTCTGGCATAACACCTTAAAATGAGCCCTAGTTTATATAATTGAACTACAAAATGAAAGTAAAGAGAGAGAATTAAATAGCAGCAGGAAAAGATGGCTTTAAAGCCATCCATTCAAGTGCTTCATCTTCACAGTTAAACAGCTCTTAAGAGATGACATTCGAAATAATGTATGCGATACCCTTGATCTTTAAATATAAAATATGGCTTTTTGCAAACTGGAATGGACCAGTTTTCAGCATTTTCTGTAAGTCAATTTGTCTCTTACGACAGATGGTCATGTAAACAGATGTGCTGCAGATTAATTCTCAGTCTTATTTAACTTTTCCAATAAGTCAGTGTCCATAACATTGGCATATGTATAATACTATGACAGTAATTCAGAACTGATGGATACTTCTTGTCATTGTTGCTGATTTTGAGTTATCAAGGTTTCTATGACACCTGGAACTTCATTATCAGGAACCAATGTTGGTGTGTAGAGGTGTTCTTGTTCTATCATGAGAGAGGTAGACTGATCCTCAGACACACATGTGGAACTCTGGTGATACATTGAGAGTATAGCATTGATGTCTGGCTGCTGATCTCCAGGTACACTTGTAATGACAATAATGTGCTCTGTTTCATCACTGGATTCAATATTTTGCAAGAGTTGCTGGCCAACATCTGCTAAAACAGCCACTCTTATCTGACTAGATGGATTTTCAACTTGCTCAAGAATCACTTCCGTTGCACCAGTACTAGACATCTCCTCATGTTGGGAATCTTGTCCACCCGAGTCCAACAACTGAGGCTCAGAGTAACCATGTAGATTTAGCATCTGACATGGACTTTCAGAGGTATTTGCAACCTGTGCTTGTAACAAGCTCTGCAAGTTTACAATTGGCTGTAATGCAACAGTCATACCTTTGGAGTTTTCTCCATCAACAGAAGCTGCAGGACTAGATTCCATATTATTATGACCAGTCTCCACCAAGTTTGACAGCGACTCTGTTGGTTGAACATCAAGTGCCTCACTAACAGCTTCCTCTAAACTTTCTGGTATTCTTCTGGAGCTATCTTCATCATGGATCATTACAGCTTCTCCTTGTTTCATACTGTTGCTTTCTGTCAAATACATTACTTTAACCAGTGATCTAGCTGTATCACTTGTCTCAATGTTGCCACAAAACTGTACTTTCGCATCTTGACTTGATACAGCCGTCAACTGTGAACCAAATTCATAAACAAAATCCTGTAGTTGTTGCGTCTGACTGACTACATCTTGTTGGCTAGAGGTGATTAACTTAATGTTTGATCTACTGAGTATATTTTGAACACATGAAAGCTGCACATCTTCTGACTGTGAATTTCCTTCACTTTTCACTTTAATAAGTATGCTTTCATATTGTTCCTTTTTCTTATTGCTGTACTTCAGGTTCCTTGATTGTTGTTTTTGTTCATACAAGATCTCCTTTTTTTTTCGACAGCTGGACTTATCTTGTATTGCTAAACATGATGTTGCTTTAAGTTGACCTGTGATCATTTCTCGGGATTCATCACAAGCCTTCTGAACAGCCTGTCGCAGTTCTTCTACATCATGTACCTTATGAATACCCTGCAAGTGTCTTCTTAAAATAGAATAATCATTGAATGCTGCATTGCAGTTCTTTGGATCAAATTTGCACAGATATGGCCGAAATCCAGAGTGAACACGCTGGTGACGTACTAATGCCCCCTTTTGTGTGAACACCTTGTTGCAACTGGTACACTTAAATGGTCTATCATCAGCCGATTTATGTATGTATCTATGCACTCTAAGACCTTGGCGCTGCTTAAACCGTTTGCCACACTCCGGACAGACAAACCTTGCTTGATCACTGTGTATCAACTGGTGTGCTGTAAGATTGCTTTTTGCAAAAAACTGCATTCCACACTGTTGACACTTGAAAGGACGGATGTTTAGGTGATATTTGTTCATATGAACTACATAATCTGTCTTATTTCTGCAAACCTTTCCACACAAGTGGCACTGGTAACTCTTGGGTGGAGGCAACTTCACTCCTTCATGAATCACTTTCACATGCATCTTCAAGCTATATGCACTTTTCAGAATCTTCTTACAGTGACTGCATTCAAACCTTGACATATGTATTGCCTTTGTATGTTGATTCAGATCTTTCATCAGACCAAATGCACTGTTACACTCAATACATTTGTAGATCTTCTCTGCATGTACTCTCTGTAAATGTGTCACCAAATTCCAATTTGTAAATGTTACATAGTCACAGTGCTTACAGCTTAGTGGCACAGATTCACATACTTTGATGTTTTTTGTTCCAGGCTTACGTCCCCTTTTCTTTGGAGTACCTTCATGACGACATCTTGTATGCTGACGAAGCAAATAAGGTTTAGAAAATGACATACCACAAAGGTGACATGGATGTGGTCTTGTGTGCACTGTCTTGTGTGATAACAGGTCTTTATGCAATGCATACCTTTTATTGCATTGGTCACACTGGAATGATTTTGGAAGATGAACTCTTGCAACATGAAGCTTAATGTTAGAGCCAGCCAATGTTCTATATGAACACTCAGAGCATTTATAATACTCTCCATCTCTCCTGATCAGGTTCTTCATGTCAGGGTCAGTAATCCTGGAGTATTTTCCATCATCATCTTTCTTCACACATACTTGTATAGGCTCTGTTGAAGGTACTAAGCCTATCTTTGATTCTTTCACCTGATCATCCAAGCTATTTAATTCAGTCAGTGAACTTGTCTTACTTATATTTTGATCAGTAATTATTTTGGTGTCTTTCCAAAGTTGCTTATTCTTCAAGATGCATGCTTGTACTCCATTAGTCCTTATATTATCTGGGGGATCTTCACTTTTGGCTATGTCTGTGCAACAGTCATCATAAAGTTTGACGATTTCTGCATCTCTAGTTTCTTGTTTTACCTTTTTTAGTGGAATCATGTCAAGGTCTCCATCATCTGACTCAGATGACATGGTGGTGTCAAAATGTTTACGTCTGGATTTCAACAATGGCAGTATTTTATGTTTGATATTTCTTTTTGGTCTGGAACGCGGTTGAGGAAAACAGCTCACTTCAGTCTTATGTGGTTTTGTTTCTTGTTGAATAAGACGACTACAAGTAACGTTGAGTCCCATGTTTGGAGACAGGTCTCCAGAGTCAAGATTTGCAGATGCTGCCACCTGGGGACTTTTAGTAGATCTATCAGAAACATCATCTGAAGAATGCAGAATTTGTCTAGAAATAAACTCCGTCAAGTCCTCAACACTTTTTCTCCTTTGTATGTATTCTATCCACCTATTCAACACATCTTGTGTTTTTACAATATCATTCCACTGTCCGCATAATTCTAGTTTGCCTTGCCCCGTCATGTGTAAAGAGATTGACTGACCGGTTTGCCTTAAACACTGTTCCAAACACCGACATTTTTCATCCAAAGTTGCTCCATTAGATATGTAATCAAGTATACCTATGGTCATTTCGACTTTCGTTGTTATGAACAAATCCATAATTCTACATTCATCAGCAGGAAATATACTATAAATTGTTACACATAGGCTCAATATTAAAGACCATGGCGTCAACTTTGTGGAAACCGGAAATCGACAATAACAAACGAGACGAGTCGTAATAAAATCAAGCTAACGAAAAACTTCTTAATACAGTATCAAAAGAGAGATGTTTAAGAAGTATTGTCCATCTCATTAACAGTATAGCTTTATCAGACTGGAATAAATAGCCATGATATCGGGTTATCTTTATGCAGGTCAAGTTAATAGTCGATATCTGCTATGTTTTTTTAATGTTTATATCTGATACAACATATATATTAGAATCAGTTATATTAACAAAAGCTATTCTTCAACGAAATGCTATTGAAAAGGGGACTGTCGGGACAAAATCCCTGTTTGAGATTTATCACAAAGTATTATAACGTTCATTTGGATCTGTCAGACAAGTTTTATCCGTCACGCTGTTGTTAATGAATGGCCAGTTCAAATGGCAATGGATTAACAATGTAACTTACTTACATATATTAAGTAAATAACCATCCGCGAACATATTTGTTCCATCTTAATTTCTTCGTGGGATTGATATTTCAGTTTTAGCCAATCACAGTTATTTAATAGGGATCACATTACGGTAATTGTCTAGCAGATAAAATTAAAACAACATAAAAATAATAATTACGTACGAAGTTCAGTCAAATTTTTAAATCACATACTTTACCAACTCTATAAAATATTATTTTCCTTATAACTGTGCATAATTAATTCATTCCAAGGTTTTGGTAAAAACCAGTCTTGTCCGAAATTAGTCACGTGACTAAAGCTTCTTAAAACTAGGTCGAGCTGCCGGGAAGTGATTATTGGAATAAAATGGCTTTGAATAAATTGGGTATAGATAAAGTTGATTTAAAGGGAAAACGTGTACTTATACGGTATGTTGCAAAATACTAGTGCGCGCTATATCTTCCTCACAAACTGTTATAAGACTTACACGAGCTCTCATCAATAATGTCAAGGTCGTTATGTGGTCAAGGTCATAGCTGTCAACTTACTACAACACTGGAGTCTTGACTCGTATTTTTCAGCGAACGTCGTATACAACTAGAAATGTGACCCTGTTGTATATATATATATATATATATATATATAAAACGTGTTTAAAGTGTGTGTGTGTATATATGTATATATATATATATATATATATATATATATACAGGGTAACACTAACAGGGGTGTCGTGTAAAAGAAATTATTTGAGAGCCATTAAATGAACTTACCCCCATAAATTTAGTTGCAAAAATGGTTCTTAAGAGCAATAGCAGTGGTGTTATAAATGAGATGATATCACAGATACAGCAAAGAGCCTCGCACTACTATCACATATTTTCAAATAATAGGGACACTTCACACTAGGCGACTAGCCCTATAAAAAATAATGGTTATCCGCCCTCTCTCTGATTGATACTAATGTTGAACATTTGAGGGTCTGGCTCATGGCCTATAGTATTATAAGTTAAATTAACATACTCCTTGAAGAGGATAATCACACACACACACCAGCTTTTTAGTTACAAAATGTTCAATGGAAAGGATATAAATCTACCAGGATCATTCATTCCCTGTAGCCACAAATAAAATAATCACTTTTCTACAGAAAACCTTTCTGAGATCCTGCAGATTAATAGCTCTCATGATATTAAAATGCTTTGAAAAATAGGAGATGTTAATCGTTATTGCCTTCCTCAACTTGACTAAGAGTTCTTTAATCTATGCTTTTTACATATCCCAAATTTTTAAATCCTGTATCTTTCCTTGTCAAAGACATGACCCATTTGATGGATAGTGGTATCTGTAGAAATTATTTATGCCAAAATATGATTAGTTCAGCATATGGAGTATAATAGTTAGAAATATATACTGAAATATACACGAAGTAGACAGTGTGTATAAATAGACGGCAGGCCAAAGCATAAT
Organism: Paralvinella palmiformis; assembly: GCA_025642065.1. NCBI lineage: Eukaryota > Metazoa > Annelida > Polychaeta > Terebellida > Alvinellidae > Paralvinella > Paralvinella palmiformis. Next base: position 65,470 of record JAODUP010000054.1, read on the forward strand.
TAAATTGGGACAACCAATATTGAGATGGGAAAAGTATTACTGTTTAATGGTTGTCAGACAATGTACTGTAGAATGTACTGTACATGATCTGATAACCATTAAATATTATTAGTTTATCAATCAGTGTTAAATATGGCATGGTATGGCATATTCCAACATAATTTTATGTATGCATATTTAAAACTTCAGTGAAAAGCTATTTGTAATATGTCCATATTGTAATGTGAAATATACAAATCTAACATGTTGGTAGATATTTATGCCATGAGTAGTGGTTTTTTACTTAATTCTTAATCCGTTAGTGAAACAGCTTTTTTATTACAGTGTTGACTTCAACGTTCCGCTGAAAGGCACAGAAATTACAAACAACCAGAGGTGAGGCATTCCAACATTATTTTATGTGTATATATTTAAAACTCCTATGAAAAGCTATTTGTAATATGTCCATTTGTGCTCTTTTCACACATTTAAAGATTATCATGTTGTACTTTTGTATTTTTCTTTTGATCTCATAAAATACAGGTTTAATTGTTTTTGTTAAATGTAGATTTGCAGCATAAAGACCAACTGTGACGTTACTTGTCTAGACCTACTCATATTAATATTGTTGATGATATTACCTTTAATGTAATCTAAACCTAGCACATGTACTCTAAAGACTTCACATTATTTGCTGCTATGGTATGGACTTACAATTTCTGCCAGTTAAAGGCATTTAATCACTTACCATTGTACCAGCTCCCATTTGTAGATGTGTCAACTGGTGATCATATAAAAATGAGATCTAGTTTCTGCAGTCCACCAATTTAACTACTGATCCATCGCCATAACTTGTGCAGATCACATAACAGATTAATTTGCTCATCTTTGTTCTTTTACATCACAGTACTAATATTATACATATGTCACACATTGTCAGTCGGTTTAGTTATCTTGCAGTTTCTATGATACATCTTTACGATACTCTCACTTCACCTGGAATATACTGATTGGTTTTATAATAACTGTTTCTGACTTCATGTTCTTCTTCACTATATCCACTTGACTCAAATCCAGTACCTGAAACTAAAATTAATACAGAATTTAATATTTTCCACTTAGTTTTGATAACTTTAAGCATACTTAGGTATGTGATGATCCATGTGTGTATGTGATCAGTGCTACCCATAGTGTGTGACACCATTTATATGAAGTGAACTAGTTTTTGTTTATATCAAGACTGTTGTCTGTTTACATGATGACCAGTTAGATATCACTTCCTGGTTAGAGAATGCTTGCACTTTAAGTCTCATTACAAAGAAATCTATCTCACCTATCACCTAAGAAGAGTATCCTTTTCTGGTTCAATTCAATCAGTAAGGAAATCAATGAAATTCTGGTTGGGTCAACTACTTACTTAGAATCAGTTGACTGATTTCAATTATCCAGCTTTGAAGTTTGAGTAACTAACTAACTGTTACGACACAAGAGTGTTTATTTTGCATTTACATAAACAATAACAGTTCACTAACTTAGAGTAAAACTTTGTCTATGAATTTGATGTATGATTAAAGAAACTAGAAACTTGCTTCTTAATAACTTTTAGGATTGTGGCTGCCCTGCCTACCATAAAGTATGCATTAGAAAATGGAGCCAAGTCTGTTGTCTTGATGAGCCATCTTGGCCGTCCAAATGGCATGAGAAATGAGAAATTTTCCCTAAAACCTGTTGCTGAAGAGTTGAAGAAATTACTGGGGAAGTAAGTTGTTATGATTCTTAATATCTGCATGTGTTCTCAATTTGTTGCCTTTCATGAAACAATTTTTAATATACCATTAAACCCATTGGGCCATTAGGCCTAAAATATCACGATTTACAGTGTTACTGTCCATTAAGCGACCTAAAATCCATATCTGAATTAGTTTAGTATTTGTCAGACATGCTCTTTTTATATTGACATGATGCATAACTGATTCTCAGTTCATCCAAAATTGAATATTAACTTTATTGTTTATTTGGTGGAAAGAACCAGATTAAAGTACTCTATACTTTAAGTGCTTGCATTCCAGAGATGTGATATTTTTGTCTGACTGTATTGGAGCTACAGTTGAGGCAGCATGTGCTGATCCTGTCCCGGGATCTGTGATTCTTCTTGAAAATCTTAGATTCCACATTGAGGAAGAAGGCAAAGGAGTGGATGGAGAAGGGAAAAAGGTTTGCAGAATTTCTGATGTTTCAAAAACAAAAGTAACGTAGCAGTTTTTGTAAATGGAAAGCTGAATCTGGGATCTGATGACAAAATCGGATGACTATAATACACAGGTCATATGTGTTCAACGTTAAATATTACTATTACAAATTCTTAGATAGTAAATTATAGTGCGTAATAACAAGGTTTCATACTTCACATGTTACCGGTTTCTGTAAGGTCAAAGGAAGCATACCATACCAACCAGTTAAGTAATGGAAAGTAAGTTCTTGTAGTTAAGAATTAAAATATCTGTAGTTTCAGATTCTCTTTCTCTATTTGTACAATATATAGCCATTACTGATAAATTAGTGATAGACAAGGTTGTGTAACAAACCAAAATGAATAAACAGATGTCACAGATTCATTTGTTGATTATAGATAAAAGCTGATTCTGCCAAGGTAGAGCAGTTCAGGGCTTCTCTAAAGAAATTAGGAGATGTCTATGTGAATGATGCTTTTGGAACTGCTCACAGAGCACACAGGTCTGTATAATAGTAGAATATCATTGCCAATACCTTTCTTTTTATAGTTAACTTGTATTGTTTAGTCTGACTGCATTCTAATGTGTGTTCTGTTTGTAGTTCAATGATAGGCCAACATGAAGAGAAGGCTGCAGGATTTCTGCTGAAGAAGGAACTAACCTATTTTGCGAAGGCACTGGAGAATCCTGAACGCCCATTCTTGGCAATTTTAGGAGGGTAAAGGAAGTCTTAATTCAGTAATCTCACATCAAGTATCAAAATATGTTAATACAACAATCAAGAACAGTATACTGTTATATTTTAAGGCGGTTATAAAAATGGCAAAGTTATTCTCATGAGTGTTGGGGTAATTTTAAAAGTACTAGCTTTAAATATTTATTTTTAATTGTGAAAAACTACATCACTTTCTTCTTCAACTTGTGTGTTTTCTTGAGAAAATTTTGACAATTATGAGTGGTCCTAAATTATTATCCATTCATTCTGAACAATAGGTTGATAGCTTATTGTCACTAAACTAATTCATCTTACCTACGAGAAAATCTTACCAGTTTTTAAAGTGTTTCATTTATTTTCATCATTCAGTGCTAAGGTTGCTGATAAGATACCACTGATTGAGAATATGTTGGATAAAGTGAATGAAATGATTATTGGTGGAGGTATGGCCTTCACTTTCCTCAAAGTACTACGTAACATGGAGGTTAGTTTTGTATAGCAATTTAGTTAGTTTTTTTGTAAATATTCTCTTTATATTTGTTCTATAGAGGTTGAACCACTTTATTTATGTTCTAATTATTAATCTGATACATAAATGGATTTTATTTGATAATATTTTCTTCATGGGTAATGAAAATACTATTCCTGTACAAATAACTAATTAAGTACTTGGATTGAATGAGAGTCTGGCTTTAATTTATTAGGGACTTACGTTTTATTATAAACTCGATTGAAGCAGATAATTTGGGTAGAAGCTTCTTAATAAATAAGTATCTACATATGTTAGTTTCAATTTAAATAGACTTTAACAATATCAGTGATTACTACATTGTCATCAAATAATCTTAATCTATCATTTTCAGATTGGTAAATCCCTGTTTGACGAGGAAGGAGCAAAGATTATACAGAAGTTGATGGACAAAGCTAAAGCTAACAATGTTCAGATACACTTGCCAGTTGATTTTGTCACTGGTGATCAGTTCTCAGCTGATTCAAAAGTTGGTACGGCCACAGTTGAGTCTGGTATCAAACCTAATGAAATGGTATGTAAAGGTGTGAAGGATATGTAATGGCAGAGTTGTTGAAAGTTTGGTGTGATTGTGTATTGCAAGACATTGTTTTCCTATTAAACAATAATGTAGTTAAGATCCCAACATAAATTTTATGACTTAAAATTATGATTTAAGTGTCACCCTTTCACTGAAAGTATCGGTTATATGCTGTTATATAAACATTACATATGTTAGACAAATTATAAGTAAACTCCTGGCTCAGATAAGTCAAGGATTTGTTTTTTAACAAGACACCTTAATGTAATACCTAATTGGCAGCTTGTACACATATTGCAACCACAATCTTTGGTCTTGAAAATGATCTCCTATAATACAATGCTAACAAAGTTACATATTCTAGCAACACCCACAGGTATGTTAGCCAGTGAACAATATTTAGCACTGCTGATAATCCCCTGAAATGGACTAATTATCAAAAAAAAATTGTTTGTTTAACAAAGAACTTGAAAGCTATAATATAACAGTAAAAGTGACATAGGTGTCTAACTTATCTCATCATCTACTTTAACAACTGACCACCATCATCACGTCATTCTGCAAACAAACACTTCAAAAAACAATTCTTCTAAGTATAAACTTTGAAATGAACTTTTACTTTTGTTCTTCTGCTTCATTCTGTTTATTTGTTTCATAGTATAAATCATAGTCACCATCTACAACATTAAAAGTCCTGTAAATGTGTGTTTTGTATTATAGTCAGTCCTTTATTATTGTTGTAGATGTTCAGTCCTAACAATGACAAAAGACTTGTATTTTATAGATTTAGCTAACTTTTTGTTATCTGAGATGGCAGCAATGACTATCTTTTTGTATTTTTATGCTGTGTACCTATCATTGATAGAATTATTGAGACTATCTCCTGGATGAGCTTTCACTGTGGGTTTTCAGTGAAGTATCTTCTCCGCCCATGGCTAAATATATTTTGTTTCATTTCATGTGGTCCAATCTGAATCAATTTTGGGGAATTGATAAAACAAAATTACATTCTTTTATTTAGTTTTTAATGCAATGAGTTTACTATCACCATTTACTACCCAATCATAGGAAGCTTCCCACCCTCAGTGAATTCTTTATGTTAACCAGTACAAATTCAACTTTTGGAGATCACTTAACTTAAAGAGGTAAATGACTTGTAATATAATGGTTAACCAAATTATATGTCATTGTTTAATGTTAGGAGTCTTAGCATCATCTTATAAGTATTATGGGCTAAGAACACCTTTATGTGTGCCTGTTTGTGCATCCCAATAATGGACAAAAAATCAAGGCATGTGCAATTGCTGTCTTACACATAACTCATATACCCAAAACTCTGAATCTGGTCATGTTCATTATCAAGCCTTAGGTTGTTTAAAACCTGGGCAGTCACTGATTGAAACACCATGGATGTCCTGCTCTCTGTCCAGTTACAAGTCCCAAATTAAAATTAAAGGTTAGGATATTTAAAGAATTGTAGGATGAGTATATTTTGGTGGTCCTTCAGCCAATAGCAGATTCTTATTGTGGCAGCAAGCTCAACAAAAACATGAAACTGTTATTTTGAAACATCTCTTTGTAGTGTTCTGATATACAATTTTAACTAATTGAAATTTAAATACATCTGTTAAATCTATAACTTATTTAGCCACATATATATATATATATACTTACATTTTATTGTAGTTTGTAGTGATTATAGGGAGTTTAATATAGCTCATAAATGCAACTTAACTACATGTGGTGTGAGATATTTACTGGGAAAACATAAAACACAGCCTGATTTGTTTATGTCAAAGATGTTATTGGCATGAAGATCTGTTATAAACACTAGATTCCAGATTATAGATTCACTCTGTTTATAGTTTATGGTATCTTCAAATTTGAAAGTATGCGGATGGACAAATATAGGTTATTTATAGAAGGCTACCCTCTTTTCAATCAATTACTTGTTAATAACTGCAAATAACTTTATGTTTTTCTTAATCATTAAATTCATTTAGGAAAATAAACAAATAAACTTTGATATCTCTATTTACATGTATACAGAACTTGACAAACGGCACAATTATAAGTGTGCTTCAGTAAAGAGGTGCTTTTCTCAGCAATGAACAAGTTTGATCAACTAGCCAACCAATATTTCATCACCGAGTAACACTCCAGCAGCATCTGTAATGTTTAAAAATATAACCAAGATAGAATTAAATTTAAATATAGTCATGTGTGTCAAACTGTTCTTTAAGTATTTATTATATTATATAGTTTCACTTGTTAAAATGACAACACATTAAAAATTCAGTTCTCAAGATTACTTGGTATGGTAAGATAGTGTGCATTATAAACCATGCCTGTCCACTGAATATTATTCTCAGTCACAATTAATAATTGACATGATATGGTCACAGTTTGGCTTTGATCATCACAGATAATACATGTTTATCAGTCATATAGTTTGGTATGTGTTGGACTATTCCTTTAAATTTGAAATCGGATTTGCTACTCAAAACGTAATGTGAACAACATCTATTAGTAGTCTACAGATGATCTGTATTATTTATGTAGTCAGTGAATGCTATAAAATGAGATGTTAACCTTAAAATATTTTAAAAGAATATCAGATTGAACTGGAAGCAAAAATAATCATTCAGAAATTACATACACACACCAGTAGGATGATTTATCATGGAGGTTTTTCAATGGCAATATAAAGTATACTTGTAATTTTTAATCAACTGTCATGACCTTAAGCCATAAATCAAGGAGTTTAAGTAGAATTGTTTGACATTTAAATTTCAATTAAATTATACAGATTGTTAGTTTTATAAATAAGTGCAAGATTTCTTTTTAGTAAATTATGTTGCCTACTTATATATATATATATATATATATATATATATATATATATGTAACACTAGAAATTATTATTATTCCCCTGCCCCCTATAGATAAATAAATTTAATTATGTTGCTTTGCTATAATTAGGGACTGGATGTTGGACCAGAAAGCAATACTAAATTTACAGAAGTAATTGGAAGGGCGAAGACCATTGTATGGAATGGGTAAGTACACCAGAAGGAGCTAATATTATAAATAATATAATGATAAGATTACAGGCAAAATATTATCATTGGTTCCTTGTCACTACAGTTATAAGAATAATCATGGTGTTTTTTCATTGCCTGGTTAATTTTGTGGCATGTGCTTTCTTATTCAGCCCACCTGGTGTGTTTGAATTTGAGAACTTCCAAAAAGGAACAAAAGCAATGATGGATGCTGTGGTACATGCCACAGAAAAGGGAGCCACTTCTATCATAGGTATTTTTTTTATTTGTTTAATCCATACTGGATGATAGTGTCGTAAGATATATCTTAATGGTTGTTTGAAGGTTATTACAGTCACAAATCACAAATAAAATGTAATATGATTGATGATAAAGATTATGAAGTTGTGTTTATCTTTTGTGAAAAGGTGGATCATTTTCTAATTTGTACTATTAAGTTATAATACAGTGTACTCTGGCTGTTGTAGTACAAATGTTTTAACATACAACAGTATCTGTGTGAACTGTGCAGGTATATTCTACAATATGACAATACTTATTTAAATAATTCTTTTTGACATCATGTGTATTGTGATGTCATCTGCCTAGTCTCATCCAGTCTCTATAAAAGATATATAATACTGATGTGATGATGATATATTTTCCAAACAAATGATCCATAATGTGTTTTTAGCTGCTGAGATATAACCTGTGTCATCAATTTATCCTAATTAATTGAAAGGATTTGAGACGTAAAATGCAGTGACAAAAATAATGTTATCACAAAGTACTTATTTGTAGGTGGTGGCGACACAGCTACATGCTGTGCTAAATTTAAGACAGAAGAAAAGGTCAGCCATGTTAGTACTGGGGGTGGAGCAAGTCTAGAACTTCTGGAAGGTGAGTACATTAAATAGTTGCATTTCTGATTGGTACAAATATGAATGTTTTAGGCCTGGTATGGTGAGATGATTAGATGCGTGTATGTCTTTGATGTCTTATAAGGAACATCCTGAAACATTTAAGTCTTGTTTTATTCTAGGTAAAGTGTTACCTGGTGTTGCAGCTTTGTCAGATGCATAACAAGTTCCAAATAAATTCAGTCTGATTTCATAATTAAGTCTTGATTGATTGATTGGCTGGCAATGCTAAGAAGACTCTTCCACCACCAACATATTTTATGTCATAAAAATTGTCAGCTCTATTATTTTGTTGAAAATAGTGTAAATTAATGCAATTTAATAGGTATGATAAGAGAAAACTAGTTTGATTTTTATGATATTTCTAAAATCTAATAACTGAATTAAGTTAGTATTATGCATGTAGTGCAGTGCCCACTCATTTTGGTGTGTTCCCTATGACTTGGTTGATAAAAAGTTTTGTTTTATTATTAAACTGTCACTTATATTTTCTATATGGGTGTAGTTCTTTTCAGCTATAAAATAATTGTACAAAATGTTGGTTTCTGTTTTGTTTGTCTCTCTTGGGGAATAAATGGTACACACACATACACATACACACACACCATATACAATAAGATACTGAATTAATTCATCTTTAAAACAGCAAAACAGTCATCATACTGATAATGTGTTTATGTATCATGATTATGGGTGATGGCTGATCATTTAAATATCTATTTAGCATTGTTTTCTGGTGAGAGGCAATGATGAATTGGTAGTAGTATCAGCCTGTAATGTTACATCTGGTGGTTAGGAGTGTGACCTAGTGTGCTAGAATCAGTGTGAGTGCTAGAAAATACTGATGAAGAAAACTGATAATATTTCCATTAAGCTAAGAACCTGTTGTATACATTATTTAATGTCTGTAAGAAATCTATGCTTTCTATTAGATAATACTCTTGCAAAGAAGAAGCAGATGAATTTTAGATTTAAGTCCTGCTACTATAAAATACAAAACATGAGGCTTAAGTACATTAATAATGAAAAGACTAGTCCAACCTCTTATACTTTCCCAAATGAACTATGACAATGCATTTTTATATATCTTTCTCCCTCTGAAAAAATACCTACAGTGAGTGCAGCATGTCTGGCAATACAACTCACAAAGGGAGCATATATAACACCAGTTTTGTTAAAACTGCACTGGCTTCCTGAATGTTTCAGATCAATAATAATGTGTATTTAATAAAGCCTCCTTACTAGCCATTCAAAAGCACTGTACAAATAATATGTAATATAATAATACCCCCAAACAATATGTCTGTACAAATAATTCTTATTTATCTGTGACAGCAACCTTGAACAGATGTGTTTGTAGAACAGATACAAAAACTTCAAGAAATGACCCATTTCTAATATCTGCCAGGAACCTATTCCACAAAGTGGAGGTTGCAACACTAAATGCACAATAACCATATGACTTGAGCCGAGACACAGGCACCTGCAATAGTATCTGACTGGATGACCTGAGTTTTGGGAATGACTTTCTAATGGACACCAGTTCACACAGGTATTCAGATGCCATTTCATTGGTAGATTTATAAGTTATTAGTCAAATCTTGAAATGGATATGCTATCTAACAGGTAGCCAATGTATTTTTTAATAATGACCATACAAGATTCCATTTCACACCTTCACAAAAATATAAGGTAATTTATTTCTGATGCTGTGTTGGGTGTACCAATAACAGAAACCCATGCAGGAATTAAGTTTTTTTTCTCCCAAACGACAAAGATAGGTATAGCAATAAATTAAAAGCATAACAATCAAATTTAATACAGGATTATTGACAATTTATTTATACAAATGGAAAGCTTGATTACCCCGTCTGCATATATAACGTATACATGCTGACTACCATGGGTGAGTAAGGTATATGATTTCCGGTTCATTGTATTTTCTTTCATAAATGCCTTTGATTTTTGGTTAAATTTAAAGGCAAATTATTGGCAACAAACCAGTTATATATTTTTATACATGTAATTCATTCTTATATAGATAAACGTTTTTGAACAATTCTGGAAAATGTGCTATACAAAAGTCAGTTTATTATTTGCAATGAAAACATAATTAAAATTATGTAGTGATTGCATCAACTCTGATAGCATTCAAGTACGTAGATGCAACTTCAGATAAAAGAAATTGAAGGTAATCGATTACGGTTATAATTGGATTCCTGTGCATCAAAGAGATTAGTTGCGATCTGGATCATTTGAAACCGCTAGATGATAAATCACCATGTGCTGGCCGTTCCCAGACGGATTTTTTTTGGTACCAGTGACAGTCTGACCATGACTATGTTACCCATAAATTATTACTTGACAACAGGGTGTGCGAACAAATACATTTTAGTCATGATTACATCTTTAGACTTCGTACGTGCAACAACTCGACATGAAATTATCCGCGAAATTCTAAAACATACAGTGACTGGGACTTGATAGCGTGGCTTGGGTAATCTTAGCAACTGTGTAGGAATTATTGTCGCCCGTTAAGTCAGCGACCTTGGAGGCCTGTGAACTTTACATTGGTCCGGAACCCTATAGGGGCATGTTCCTGGCCGGCTACTGCATCGGGATTCCGTTCGCTGGTTGCCGGGTGGCCGTTAGGAAGCTGCTCGGATAGAACGGATAGGCATGAAACTAGAAGACCGGTTGGAGGGGAAGTCTGTCACCGTTTATGGCAGCGACATGGTGTCCCTGGATCTCCTGACTCGATCTCAGGTGCGCGGGAGAAAGAGAGAAAAGTACGACAACCTGATCCTACAATATGTTGTTGCTAATGACTTTATTTGGTATGTCTGTGTTCGGCATAACAATGATATTTAATGTGTTTCAAGGTACATGTAGAAATACTTTAGGGCTAAAACGGATTCCTTTGATACACTCAAGTGAAAATGTGCACCTGGTGATGCTACATCGATTAATATAACATACGAAGTTCTGTGGCTGAGTTACGATTTTACTCCTTGACATCAAAAGGAAAATTGTAAACACTCCAATAGTAGTGATCGAGTGGTCAATTACATCAAAGCCTGCATATAGATCAAGTATAATTAATGATTGAGGAGAGCATTTTCTATGACATACATGCAGCTGATAAGTGTCGCGTAGAGGTCATTGTGCTGTAACCATTCTTCTGTATACTTTTAATACCTTTTCAGAAAGTGGGTTGATAAATATATATAGGTCGATAATTATTCATACTTTCCTTACAATACTCGTTTTTTAGCAGTTGAGCTGTTACAGTTTGTTTCAAACACAGCAACATCACTGACTCAGCCAATGAATATTTATAATATGACGGTTATATCATGGGCAGAATTTTACCAGGTATTGTTAGGTGAATCGGAAATGATCTTAATTATTCTTGATGATTGGTGGTTTCCTTATGAAAAAATTGCTGAACTTTTCATTCAGAAGTTCAGCAATAGAGGTAAAATTTGGTAGATTTACATTTGAATTATTGCTCATCAAGGTCCTTCTTAGTATAAAAAGTTTCTTTGGATCTTATCCACATTCCTCTACTTTTATAAAATATAAATACTTCTCATCAAATAGCAGTGCACTCACTTTTTTTGGGGGGGGGTATGATTTAGTAAATTGATGTTCTGATAGCTAGTCTGAATATCACAAAGAAGTCAGTGTAGTGTTAACATCTCGCGACGTCCTTTATCATAGACGTAGTGCGAGCAGCTCTAGGAACGAGAGGGACGAGAACTGGTATCATCACTTACACGAGGAGCGTTGATTAAATGTCTAGTCTAGCCAAACTTGTCTTATCTTGTAGTAGATTATGCTGAAATCAAATCCTATATCGCCACATGGTGTCAGAAGTCTGCAGAAAACCTGCATCTGACCAGAAAGAGTAAAATACATGGTGTAATTGCAGACATGTCAAGTCTCCCAGTTTCTCTGGGAACCTCCGACGTTTCAGCTACATCTCCCCGTCTCCCGACCGGAGCCGGAAATCTCCGGAAATTTCAGCCAGACACCGATCTGCTGAAGTTAGCAAAGTATGCTACATGAAACTATGTGAAAGACCACCAGTGATAGTGATGGGTAGACCTCTGCTTGTGTGAGTTTGCGAATTTTTGCAAGATCTGTGTTATAATAGTATCTGAAAGTATGTATATGTAAAGATAACACAGTCTGTCCTTACAAGTGTTTAGAAAATGTTTTTACATAATTTTTTTGCTAGATCTGCATTGACCCATACTTCATTATCATATCTTTTAATCAGTGTATTAGTTTTTATAACGTGCAATAATTTGAGATTATGTTTTATTATTTATATGTTTTATGTTATTTTTGCTAGACCTTAGTTGACACATACTTTATAATTTCAGAATGTATGTCTTACATGGAACATGGACATTTTGTACTTCATCTGGTGCAGGTATTGGTTGGCAATAAAAAAACTTGATTGTTATGTTCTAGGGAGTGTTTTCTTTTCTGTACCATAGTAATTATTATAATATTCCACTTTACGTATAAAAGCTCGATTTTCTGAGAACCTCATATTTACGTATAAATCTATTGTTGTAGCTTTTCTGAAACTTAACATGTATGGCACTAACTGTGTAAAAGACAAAGTCAAAGGTGAGTGAAATTAAAAACACTCAACATGGCCCAATCATTCCAAGTCACCCTGCCAGAACCGTTCTGGCCGAAATGGATTAGCAGATTTGAAAGGTTCCGGCAAGTCACGCAACTAAATGCATTGATTTATATGCAATGGGGGACGTGGCAGATGATATAATGACAGGGTTTGGATTGATGGACGAAGAGAAAGGGGACTATGATATGGTCAAAAACAAATTTGAGGGACATTTTGTAGTTCACCGCAATGCCATATTTGAACAGGCTAAGTTCAATAGATGCTCGCTGGGTTAAGATGTGGACAGCTTTATGACTTTGCCGTACTGCTCAGCAGAATACTGCGAATGTGGCGGCCGGAATTCAAGATCACATTGTTGTATGGATTACTGATACATCATTATCATAGAAAATGCAAATGACCGTAAAAATGCTATTGACATGGCTATTGACAAAACGAGACCGTCAAAAAGGAACAGGGGGTATCAGCAATGTTGATGTTGTGTAGGGACAATGTGCAAGAAAACTTAACAAGCGCGCAGCCAAAGGAATCAAAAACATGGACAAAAGTTCAAAACGGTAAACAAATGAAATCACAAAGAAGGAGTATGATCGTTGCGGAAAATCACCAGAAATCAGTCTGTCCAGCCTGTGACATAGCCTGTTTCAAGTGAAAAAAAGGTGGGCACTTTAGTGTAATGTGTTGTAAAACGATTGTTAAAAATGTCCATTCTGATGTCGCTTTCCTTGTAGAGATGTACCAAGGTTACCAACCATGGCTATCTAAAGTTGACCTCGAGGCAGTAAAGACAAGAAGTTAGATACATTGAGGGATAGTTTAATTCGTGATCAACTAGTTATTGGGACTAACGATCCAACAGTTCAGGGACGATTGTTCCGTGAAGCTAAATTAGACCTCCCCAAGGCTATTCAGATATGCAAAGCTGCAGAAACGGCAAATAAACAGTTAAAACTACTCCAGTCTACATCAGATAAACATTTTGATTTTGTTAATCAAAAGAATACAACATTCCGCCCAGGTGCTCTGCATAGACCTGCATACAGAAACGGTACCTATCGTGGTCGAGGGCAGATCCAAGTTGGTGCGCGTGGTGGAACTGTGACACAAGTCAAATGTTACAGCTGTGGTAAAACATGTCATAAATGTGGGAAATTAAATCACTTTGCAACTGTCTGCAAGGCCTGCAGCCCTCACAAAACAAACAAGATCAAGAAAGTCCATGCTCTTAATGAACATGATGAACAGGAAGTATATCCGGACACGTTATTTGTTGGAGCCATCAACAATATATCACTGCCAAATGAAACGTTAAACACAGAGAGTGATGACATGCCACTTTTGATCGATCTAACTGAAGCAGAAAATGATGATGATTGGATTACGCCAATTGAAACGGAAGATGTTATCATCCCATACAAACTGGACACTGGCTCCCAAATGGATATACTGCCATTGAAAGACTATGAAAACATACGAGTAAAGAAAATAATCATAAAGAACAGTGTCAAATTAGAAGCATATAACAGCCAGTCAATACCGTGTGTAGGAATGACAAGGCTTACCCTGACACTGAAACACAAGACATATAAAGTTATGTTTGCAGTCGTAGACACAGATAACATTGCACTTTTAGGAAAAAAAACACCTGTATTCGCCTAGGATTGGTGAAACGAATATATGCTATAAACAGTCCAGGAAGTAAACAATTGCATGGTCCAGGAATATGATAATGTGTTCAAAGGCATCGGATGCCTACAGGTGAAACGTCACATTGAACTTAGAGAGGAAGCATCTCCAGTGGTAAATGCGCCACGAAACATACCATCTCATTGTGCAATAGACTGCACAAAGAGTTAAACAAACTTGAAAAACTAAACATTGTGTCTAAAGTGGATGAGCCTACAGATTGGGTAAATTCACTGGTGATCGTAGAGAAGAAAACAGGTCAACTTAGATTGTGTATTGATCCACGTGACCTAAACAAGAACATTAAACATGAACATTTTCATATACCAACAAAGACGGAGATTACAGCCGAGATGGCTGGAGCTGAGTGGTTCACTAAGCTAGATGCTTCAAATGGATTCTGGCAGATTGAGCTGGACAAGCCCAGTGCCAGTGCCAGATTCAATACACCATTTGGACGGTACTGTTTTAACCGACTACCGTTTGGAATATGTTCAAGTCCTGAGGTATTCCACAAATGTGTGCAGGGATAGATGGCGTGCAAGTGTTCATAGATGACATAATTATCTGGGGCAGAAACAAAGATCAACATGATCAACGTGTCAAAATCGTCCTGGATCATATACGAAAATCAGGACTGAAACTAAACAGAAACAAATGCCAATTTCAAATACAAAGCATCAGCTTTTTTGGAGACAAACTGACAGCTGAGGGAACACAACCAGATAATGACAAGGTAGCAGATATCGAGGCTATGACAGCACCAAAAAATACTGATGAACTCCAAACACGCCTTGGTTTGATAAAGTATCTAGGCAGGTTTATCCCTAACTTGTCAGCTGAAACATAAAACATACGTTATTTACTAGAGACAGATGTGGAATTCCGGTGGACATCTACACATGAAGCCGAGTGGAATTATGTTAAACAAGTGATCGTCTCTGAGCCAGTTCTTAAATGTTACGACCCATCGCTACTGACAATGATATCTTCAGACCCGTCCAAAGACAGTATTGGAGCTGTCTTACAAGAACATGATTCTCGCTGGCACCCAGTATCATTTGCATCGCTCACACTAACAAGTGCAGAAATGGTTTACTCCTGAAGGGCCAGAGGATAATAGTACCCTCCTCTATGTAATCGTTCATGCTAAGTCGTTTGCATGATAGACATATCGGTATTGAGAAGACAAGCCTGTGTATTGGCCAAACATGAACAATGATATATCGAACATGATCATGTCCTGTACTCCATGTCAGCGACATCAGAGGTCCCAAAAGAAGGAGCCAATCATACAGCATGACCAGACAAAACCATGGGAGAAGTTTGGTATGGATCTATTCCAGCTAGGAAACAAGACATATTTATTTCAATTGATTACTACTCGAAATATCCAGAAATCGCATTGCTCACAAACACCGCATCAGACACTGTAATTACACATGTTAAGTTCATGGTTCCACGTCATGGAATTCTAGAACAAGTGATCAGTGACAATGGTCCCCAATTCAGCTCGGAATGTTTCCAGTTGTTTGCGAGAGAATATGGTTTTAGTCACACAACACCAAGCCCAAGATATTCCCAGTCTAATGGTATGGCAGAAAATGGTGTAGGAATTGTAAAAAAAATCTTCTCACTAAGGCCATAGAATAAGGAAACGACCCATATCTTGCATTAATTAGTTACAAATCCAGTCCACTGGCATGTGGATACTCGCCCGCTGAGTTACTTATGGGAAGAAAACTCTGCAACAGGATTCCCAGATTATCAGACCACATCAATGTATGTGGTGGTGGTGGTGTTGTTAATGCAAAATTTCAAAATAACACTAGTAGCTATTACAATAAAAGTGCTAAGGAGCTTAAACCTCTGAAGCATGGTGATATTGTGCGTACCCAGAATGATAACAACAAGTGTTGGAGTAGATTGGCACAAGTGGTCAGTTCTTCAGAAAGCCCAAGATCTTATAATGTTATTACTGAGGATGGGCACAGTTTCCGTAGGAATAGGAGACATTTCAGGAAGACACAGGAGCAATTTCATGACAAAGATGATTATGCCTCTCACTCAGATGAGCATATTACAAGTACAACACAACCAACATCCCAAGCAGCAGATCCTATTATGCCTACAGTCACTCACACTGCTGATCCAGAGACTGTAGAGCAGCCTGTAGCACAGAGACGTAGCTCCCGTCCATTGAAAGTGTCACAGAGACTTATTGAACAATGTTGAGAATGACATTGAAAATCACATGTTGATTAGTTTATTTACTATGTATTATATTGATTGATTACATTGAATGATATCCAATTATCTGACATTATATAGATTAGATGTATATGAATGTTGTGAATTAGATGTAAGAATAGTTTTTCATAGTTTAAGTGCTAGCAAATTATTTAGCCATTTATCATTCAATATCTTGCATACATTAGTACAATTTTAGCATTGCTATGGATAAACTTCGGGGTCTATATTATGATGAAATTACTGAAATATTTCCTAATTCAGATGATTATAAATTGTAGATTTTGTTGCAACAAATAGAGTAATTAGCAATAGCTAACCAATTAATATTTAAAACAAGGGAAAATGTATTGATAATAGGAAAGTTACTTTTATATTTATTGCCACATAAGTCACTGCAGATACATTGTTATTGTAGGTGAAGCTCAGTTAATAAAAAATGGCTGGAGATATACGGCAAAACCACATGTTGTTCACATAATAATACAGAATTTATTTCCTAATAGAAAAGATTATTTATATGGGAAAAGTCAACTTTCATCATTTGAGACGGCTGAAGATGGGAAGTAATGACTGTCGGACTGCAAGTCAGATCTGGCGATAAACTAAAAATATCTGCTAAAGAACAATAGGAATTAAAACATTAGGAAATATGATTATCTTAAATATTAGTTTCAACAAAAATCTCTTGTTCTAACAAAAACTGTCGTTGTTTAAAGCGGGTTTATTCAGACTTTCCAATGTGGTTAATGACCATTTATTTTTTTCAACGGCTGTCTGAGTTACAACTTTTCACTCATACACTATGGTACTCAATATTAAATTACTTATTAAAATTAAGTGATGGTTAATTTGAAACTACGGTTATGTATGGAATCAAATATAAAGTTGACAGTTTATTATTAAAAATAAAGCATCAAGTTGAGAACTGTAATAGACATGCTATCCATATAGGAATCATATTGTGATCTCCGTGATCTCACGATTGGTAAAAGGAATGTTTTTATTAGACTGTGAAACGCGAACGGACTTTCGCTAGATGGCACAGTCGTCGTGGAAGTTGCAGTTCGCGGATGAGGTTTCAGAGCAAGCAAATCTAGTCATGGGACAATTCAAAACAACGGAACCCAGATTGGCAGAGATTAGAGCAAACGAGCGGGAGGACGAGGTTTGTCGCCAAGTTATGACATACTGTTTAGAGGGATGGTCAACCTACCCTTATCTACCAGGAACTCTGAAGGCGTATTGGCAAGTTCAGAATAGAACTGACTATCCAACAGGGACTTTTGTTGAAAGGAGTGAAACTCATCATTCCCGGCTCCATGCGGCTGGAAATGTTAGACAAGTTACAGGAAGGCCACCAGGGCGTGGTTAAGTGTCGGTTGCGAGCTAAGTCATTAGTTTGGTGCCCAAAGCTGAGCAAGCAGCTAGAAAACCTTGTGATGAACTACACTGCATGTGCAAGAGAGTGGCACATTCATGCAGAGCCGATGATGCCTTCAGAATCAAGGCTACGACCACAGAAAAAGGCTGCCACTGGTATGTTCCTATACAGGCGGAGTACTTACCTATTAGCTTTGGAGTTCTATGTGGAAATTGCTAAACTCGACACTGTCGCTTCTTCCGGCGTCATCAACCATTTGAAATCGATCTTCGCGAAAATGGGATCTCAGAGACAGTTGTTTTGGACAATGGTCCACAGTACACATTTTACCACCAGCTCTCGGTACGCGCAAAGTAACGGGAAGGCGGAACAAGCAGCGCAGACGGTTACGAATTTACTGAAGAAGTCAGTGGATCCATACAATGCCTTGCTATTTTACCATTCTACACCTCCCGAATACGGATATTATAATTACAGATATTTTAGCGTGTTCTTAATTTCGCGAATCCCTACCATTAGCCAATTCGTGGAGCTTTATATTCGCGTATTGTCATTTTTTTTAAACTATATTGAGTCTTCAAAAGAAGAGTATCTAAAATAAACATTCAGTGAATGCATATTACACAGCAATATAATATCAATATAAAGTAATCAACAAACGGTCCCACTTTGACAAATAACTACAGAAGATGTAGCAGAAGCATTATTTGGAGTGTATAGTAGGATAGGTTTTCATAAAGAAGTACTATACGATATGGGAAGCCAATGCACCTCTGCAGTAATGAAGGCATTAAGTAGATTATTATCCATCAAAAGGTTGACTTCTACTCCATATCACCCAATCCGCAATGGTCTTGTGGAGAAAATGAATGGGGTTCTAAGACATATGCTAAAGAAATTGACCGCAGACAAACCCAAAGACTGGGATAAGTATTTAACAGCATTATTGTTTTCATAAATGGAGGTTCCTCGGGACAGCACAGGGTTTTCGCTGTTTGAACTGCTGTGTGGCAGAGCTGTTAGGGGTCCCATGCAAATTTTGAAACAGTGTTGGACAAATGAAAGTGTTGAGAATGATGTGAAATCTAGTTATGAATATGTCTTTGACTTACGAAGTCGTATTGAACAAACGTTTGAGTAAGCGCGGGTAGAGTTATCAAAAGCTCAAAGAAAGAAATATTACGACCGGAAAGCGCATTATTGTCGGTACAAAATTGGGGACAAGGTGTTATTATTGTTGCCCACTGACAATAATAAATTACTACTTCAATAGAAGGGGCTATTGAATATTGCAGAATGTGTGAATCCCCATGACTATAGGATAAACCTGACTGGCAAGAATAGAACATTTCATCCGAAAGGGTTAACGCAATATTTTAGCAGGAACCAAACTGACAGTGATAAAACATTTCTGGTTCGATACTGCAGAACGTTGTTGTTGCAATTATTGAAGCTAGCGAATCAAATGGTGATCAAAATGAAAGTACTGTAGATATAGCAGATGATAACATCCTTTGTTTCAGGGGTGATATGAAAACACAGAATTTGGAATATCCGATTGTATCTGATACGTTATCAGAAAAGCAGAATGATGATATTTTGCATACTTAAATATTTTCAGATAATCCTGGTGCAACAAAATTGTTAGAACATCACATTGAGCTGACTAATCAAGAACCTGTAATTAGTGTTAGACATATTATCAATGATGTTTTTGTCAGGAAAAAGATTGTTCTAATCGATTTTGTGTGGACTACTGCTGCATTAATAAGCTATCCATATATATTCGATCCTGAACCAATGCCAAAACCTTTGGAAATTTCTCAACGGGACAATTAAGTTCTTGTCAAAAATGGACCCCTGTAAAGGATATTAGTAAATCGTTATGTGAGAGGAGGATGGTGGTAAAACAACATTTGTTAGCTCTGACCAAAGTTGCTTCCATTTTAAGCGTATGCCTTTTGGGCTCATTAATTCAGCAACAACCTTTAACCGAATGGTGCGCAAGCTTTTGCATGGTATGACTAATGTCAGTAATTATATTGATAACATTTTGGAACTTAGAAAAGCGTGGTACGAGTTATTCTCTAGATTGAAAAATGCATGTTTGAGTTTGATAAACAAGACTACATAGGACAACGACAAAATGGACTTGCACGCTATTATAGGGATCATATTCCACATTTTGCAAGTATCATTGCAGCATTAACCGAACTTACCAAGAAAGGTTAACCAAATATAGTAGAATTGACAGAGGGGTGTGAAAATGTATTTGGGACGCTAAACAACTATTATCATCGCGACCGGTGTTACAGTTGATTGATTTTGACAAACACTTTGTGATGCAAGTAGATGCATCCGAGATCGGACTCAGTGTAGCATTGTTTCAGGATCATTGTGGCAAATTATTACCCATAGCTTATGCTAGTCAGAATCTACTACCACGAGAAAGGTTTATGCAATTGTTGAAAAAGAATGTCTTGCTATGGTAATCGTTTAGCAAATTTTTTATCAATATTTGTATGGATGAACTTAATTCTACAAACGGATCACTTATCCTTGGTTTGTATGAACAAAAATCGACTAACCAATTATTGAATAACTCGGTGGGCACTGTTGCTACAACAGTACATAATTCACACAGAGCATGTAAAAGGCTTTGAAAATGTGATAGCAGATTATTTAAGTCGGTTACTTATGTGTTGACTAGACATCGGCATGGTTGACGTTAGAAAATATCCTAGATATTTTTTCAAGGAAGGGAAGGTAGTTGTCACAACAAGTGATAATGACCGAGTGTGAAGCTTATGCTTGAGTGGACACTGATCAGCGAGTCTGGGGTGTGTATTGGTCACTGGGCTGTACAAGTTGTATGCTGTGTATACATTGTCTGTCTAGATCTTTCCATGAGGCTGGTAATTCTGTCATATGCCTTACACACATACACGCGCGCGCGCATATATATATATATATATATATATATATATAGTTTTCATATTCATCAGTGTGATCACATTAGAACTTTGTTTGGGTTGGATATTATTTGGGAATGTACGTGTATTTTATTTGAGGAAGGGGTTAGTTAAGTGTATGTAAACTTATCTGCTAAATAAGTGAACAGTTGGCTTGATAAATCTTTTAAATTTGTATTACGGTATATTGTTGAATGTGTTAAAGTGACAGCCATGTGACAGCTATATTGTTATGATATTTCGCGAAAGAGGGCGTTTATACAGTTTTTCTTCTTCAAATTTAGCTCCATAATTTCAAATTAAGCTTGGTTATATACTTGTATAATCTGTTCCTTATATTATTTTGGTTCCTCTGTCTAAATTATATCTGTTGCCCGTGTAAAGGTTTCAACACACCTTCATCTACACACTTGCGTGTGTACGTGCGCGCACGCACGCACGCACACGCACACACACACACACACACATATATATATAACTAAAACCCACTATATTATATTAACTACACCAGTATATATAGCACTAAGCAGGAGCATGCACGCAGAAGTTTGGCATCACTTATCTCTCAACGTTCATATTCCTCCGAATAGTTAAAATTTCATGGCCTGCGTGTCGTGTCGCGATATATCTTTTCAATTCTCTTCAATTTTCCATCTGATATGAGTCTCACTTGGTTGGTGATGTAGCTGGTTTCCTCGTACAACAGATATAAGCAGATATACAGTTGGACTCGGAAAAGCCATGAGGATGCCCTCTGCAGTTCAGTCTGTAATACCAGCCTTCAACGTCATTGTTCGTGCGAATGTTTTGAAAATACAAGCTTCAGCTCTCTGGTGTCCACACACACACACACACACACACACTGTTCATATAAGCTCACACTGACTGAGAATTTTACACGCGGACTGGAACGGCTTTTCTTTGCCTCAACTTTAATAGCCGTTTTCTCAAATTTAAGATTTATAAAAAGAAAAAAAAATTTGAACAATTGACAAATAATAAACCATTATAAATCTATATATAATAATAATGTATATTTAATAAAGCGCCCTTACTAGCAGGAACCATTCAAAGGCGCTGTACAAATAATATTTAATATAATAATACCCCAAATAATATGTCTGTAAAAAAACCTGTAGGTGATTTAAAAGATAATAATTATTTATCTGTGAAAGCGACCTTGAACAGGTGTGTTTTAGAACAGATTTAAAATTTTCCAGAGACGACGCATTTCTAATATCCGCCGGCAACTTATTCCACAAAGTGGGGGGCTGCAACACTAAACGCACAATCACCATATGACTTGAGCCGAGACACTGGCACCTGCAATAGTATCTGACTGGATGACCTGAATTTTCGAGATGACTTTAATGGACTCCAGTTTACACAGGTATTCTGGTGCCATATCATTAATAGATTTATAAGTTATTAATAAAATTTTGAAATGAATACGCTGTCTAACAGGTAGCCAATGTAGTTTATGAAGAATTGGGATGACTTGATCATATTTTCAAGTATTTGTCACTATGCGAGCTGCACTATTCTCAATTCACTGAAAGCGATTAATGTTATAAATAGATATGCCATATAACAGGGAGTTACAATAGTTTATACAAGATGTAACAAAGACATAGACTACAATTACAAGTGATTCCTGTGTCAAGAATGCTTTTAAGCAGTGGATGTTCTTAAGATGGTAGTAGGCAGTTCGGCATACTGGTGTGACACGTTCATACATGTTAGTTAATACATTGGTAAAAAATATCCCTTAGATTTTTTACTGACCCATTAGGGGTAATCGAAGATGCACCCATCTGTAATGCTGGTGTCTTTAGGGATTTAACACAATGTGGTGATGCCAAATATAAAATATTTGTTTTATTATCATTTAGTTTTAGAAGATTTTGAGTCATTCATAGCCGAATATCAGCAATACAATGTTCTAAATTCTTCAAGGAAGAGGAGAAATTTAACTCATTGTCAGGATCCAGTGATATATACAGCTGTTTGTCATCAGCATACAAGTGATATTTAATCCCACATCGCTGCGCAATGATCCCAAGGGGACGGGTATACATTGTGAAATCCAGAGGACCAAGAACTGAACTCTGTGGTACACCAGATAAGAAAAACTGAACATCAGATAAAATACCATGAACAGACACTCTCTGGGAGCGTTGTTCCAAATAGGATCGAAACCATTCAAGTACTTTACCTGACAGACCAAATATGTATTTTAACCTAGAGAAAAGTACATTATGGTCAACTGTATCAAATGCAGCAGACAGGTCCAGAAGAACAAGTATTACTGGCTTACTTTGAGACATCATAATATCATTTTTCACCCAAACCAAGGCTGTTTCAGTGCTGTGACCAGTTTTATAGGCAGACTGTAGTGATTCCTTATAGATAGTCTGTAATGACTTGATTCGATTTGCATCTGTATGTCTTCTGTTTAGGTGTCGGTGTTCGATCTGTGCTATTAATTAATGTTTAGGAATACTATAGTTATATGAATAAATTGTACAACTCAAGTGCTGTGTTGTTTAGGATTTTAATCATTTCAAAATAAAAGCATGAACTTAATGATAAAATGTTTATACATTAGACTAATATATTTTATTGATAGTGACCGATGACACATTTTCTAAAGAATAGTGTTTTCTTTAATAATGTACACATTTTTATATTACGGAAAGGGTGACATGAAATAGGAGTTATTAAAAGATGTTTCAAAAGACAAAAGAAATCTGGTGGTGGGATCTCGCCCATCTTCGCAAGTGTAAACATAAACCAAAAACAATGAAAACAGACTACAAATTATAATTATATTTTTTTAAACGGGGAACATGACTTGAATTATAATACATTTAAACTTTCATGTATTTTGTGAATATATGTATTTAAAACAGCGTTCATATTTTCTCTGTACATGTGAGATGTATGGCGCTCTCGCCCAACAGAAATGATCATTTATGACGATCTCGCCCGGGCGATCTCGCCGGGGCGAAATCGACTTAGGGCGAGATCGCCAACTTCCGTCTCCTGTATTGTTCTTTTGTTTTATTTCTGGTGTGCTACACGTAAAAATTGGTTGTACTATTTAGTCCTAGTTTTACTTTCTTTTCGTCACTATTGGGATAGTAAACAATGGTTTGTCATGTTTGTGTTTAGCCTTTTACTTGTAATAATATAATAGATAGTTTAGAAAACATAGTAATGCTTCTTTTATTGATGTTTATATCATTATATATTCGAATATAATCTAATTATTAATTTTTGTCTAATATGTTGTATATACTAATCTAGATCTAGATCTATCAATAGTATCATTCTATGGCATCAAGTTCCGGATTTCTGAATTAGACCTAGATCTATAAACTGGACTAGATCTAGCCTATAATTCTAGAGGTCTATACAGTATAGTCTACTATGTCTATAGAGTAGACCCTATAGTATAGAGTATAGTCTATCTATCTATACCTAGATTATCTACAGAGTAGAATATAGACTAGATAGTAGATCAAGATTCTAGATCTAGTTGAGTCTAGTAGTAGACTGTAGTAGATCTAGACCTACTCGCCTAGACACCCTAAAATGATTAAATCTAGACTCTATATTATAATACTTTATTAATAGTAACTAGATTTAAGTAAGTTTAAAGATACACTTATTAACTACAGTCAAAGTGGTGAGTGAAGTGTACAATTTTCTAGATGTAGTAAAAAATTATATTTATGAGTCTATTGCACTCTAAATTTGTTTCCCAAAACATATAGACAACACTACACAGTCAAATCTAATTCTGTGAAGCAATAATTATTAACCTAATTAACAAATCAATATTTGAATTGAGGAATAGACTAAGAGTAAGACTGCGACACCAAGCGGAAAGTGACTGAAACTCATTGTTATGTTAAAAGCTGCTTATGCAGAATCTCGGATTACAAATCAAATGACCATCACACGTTTTTTCAACAACGAAAGCAAATGGACATTTTATTCCATTCAATCTTGTATATTTCCTAGATCTAACTTTTTAATTTGTTGTCTCACAGAGGTAGGAAAAGTGTTATATTTCTCCCATCTTTACATTCATTATTAAATACATGCAACATATCATCCAGCTCATTTGCATATGATATAGCTGTATAAAGGCTGAATTTGATAAGCCGTGCACCCATCTCATTTCTCCCAGTAACTCGATGTGGGCAGCAGATACTCATGAGTATGATTACATACATCCTGTACTTAACCATCCCCATGATTACCAGCAAAACAATGTATCATTATAAAACCTGACCAGTTATAAAAATGTAAACAAATTAACCAAAGAACCTGAAATGTGACTGAAATATCTAGAGAACCGTGTTTTGGAAATTTCTTTATATGAAAATAGTTTTTTTACTCTTGTAGAGTAAAGTATCTATGAGACTGGCTGATATATGTAAATAAACCAGTGACTGCAATAGTTACTAGGCTGAGCCCATGAACAGGTATGGTAACAAGGATGGCTAAGCTGGAGCATCTGCGACCTGACTAATTTGGATCAAGATGGCTACATAATCAGTGCTAAGGAAAAACTTTTAAAACTGTGTGACATTATGTCCTATGTTAATGGTCTTAACATAGGACAAAAAACCTGACCAGTTATAAAAATGTAAACAAATTAACCAAAGAACCTGAAATGTGACTGAAATATCTAGAGAACCGTGTTTTGGAAATTCCTTTATATGAAAATAGCATTCAATATACTTCGGTCCTTGCAAAATACGATGAAAATGTTATGAACTGACTTGGTAATGTTAATTCCAGTGTATGTTCAGTACAGGCGTGTATGTTGCTAAAATAAGGATAGATGATTGTTGAATGGTCTTCAGACATTTAAACTGACGTTATAGTGACAATTGTCGGACTGGCAACATCACACGTCAGTCAAACTGACGTGTCACACATTTTTTCTTAACACTGCATGATCTTTGCACATATGTGACATCAAAGCACATGATTGTCCTCCTCCCCCACCCTCCAATAATTTGGAATATTTTATTATATCTGAACTGTGCCTTTAATGTTGTTATCTTAGTGAACATTTTGAAGAGAAAAATATTATAGCAACCTCTAAAACTTTGTGTGCCAAATTTATTTTAACATTTATACACAAATGTCCGGTGCATGTTTCTAATAATGTTTAGTGATAATTTATCAACAGAAAATTATTCTCTCTGGTTTAGTCTCCTTCTAACCAGCAAAGTATAAGAGGTGGGAAAATGTCTGTAGGCCAAAAATACACCTTGAAGTTGGCAGTTTTTAACACCATACTGGAAGTATACAGCTGTAACATGACTTACAGGTAATGGTGTTATTGTTGTAGGAACTAAAATATTTACCTACATTTTTTGCCTTGTTTTATATTAAGCTGGGATAACCATTGTCTGATTTAGTTTTCCCTTTGTTGATCAGATTTATATGCTAGCTTATATAAAAGGTATAGTAATAATTGATATAGATCATTTAAATGGCTTTAAAAATAACATGTTTACTATGAAATAATTTTGATCAGGCCTAATACTTCATAGGTAATTGTTGATGACTTGATTGCTGACTTGTTTATGTATTCCAAATAATTATTCAACAGTATACAGATATGCCATTTATATACATAAACTAGGAAAGTGTTGAAAAAAAGATGAGAAGCACTGTCCTTATATTCAGAACATTCCTCATAAAACAAATAAATAAAGATTACATACAGAAAAATACACACAAACATGGTTATTGTGGATACTTTGCTACCTTTTGTCATTTATATTTTTTGGATAGAGGAAAAAAACACAATCATGTATGTTGTGGATGCTTTACTCCAATGTTTATTATACATGCAACTAAAATTGATACTAAATGTTTTATGTACAATAAATGAAAGGTTTTAATTTCTGTAAAACGTAGATATTTTGATAATTAATGTGTTTACCACTTGAAAAATGTTGTGCCTTCATTCTTTGATATAAATTTGCTGGATAGTTCTAGAACACCAATGACTGCCCCCCTCTCCCTTCGATTATATTACATCTAAACAACATAAATATATACATGGGCGAGATATCGAGATACAATGTTAGATAATATTATTATGTCCGATATAAATTCAGTATTAGTCTGTAATATTCCGCTAATTGTTCTGTATCATGCTGAAACAGTTCTGACAAAGTTTTCGAGTTGAAATCTTAGTCTAAGATGCTGAGATATGGGACATCACAGTAGAACATGTCGTTCACTTTGGATACCTTTATTACACAGGCAGATTCTTAGTTCAAATGGAATTCGTGCCCAACAGCCTGTTTCCACTTGAATTTGGTGTGGACTCAATCGCATTCTGGTCAAAAGCTATGCGATCTGATTCACTGATGGTAAGCAGTTTCAATGCCTTACTTTGTCTGTCCACTGCCATTCTCTTTGCATTTGTTTGACCTGTTTCTAAGTAAACTAGGTCATTACAGGTTGACAGACTGATAACATGTTTTAGTGTATTGTTTTATGGTGCTTCCACACTGCGGAGGTCATTTGTTAACCATGTCTCACATGAGTAAAGTATGGCAGTGTTCAGGACACTGCTCCATACTTTATATTTTATTGTGTATGGACATTCAATGTTTTTCGTAACAAAAGAGTAGAATTTTCTAACATAGAGTGCCTTGCTGGTGATTTGGTCTTTGACTTGATCTGCTATGGGCTGATTAGATATTAAGGCGCCAAGATACATACATACTTGTTTGTTTTGGAGATAGACACATTTTGTAGGTTGAAGGGGGCCTCGTCATTACTATTTAAAGTGAGGTACTATGATTTGGTAGGGTGTAAGATCATACCTATGTCATCTGCACAGTTGTTCAACAGTTTGAGCTTGGTGTGGAGTTTTTCTCTTGATGTAGCAAATACAATAGTGTCATCCATGAGCAGGAGATGTAGGTTTCTAAGCCAGTCATCAGGTCCAAAAGTGTCAACGGTTGGGTCGATATAAGCAGTTAAGTGATTGTAACTACTGCTTCCACCTTGTTTTACTGCAAATGTGGTGGTGAATTTGTTATTTCCGATCAGTTCCGTTGATGGCATGGATTGTTGTACGGCTTGTAAAAACATGCATCCTTTGTGATCTAAATACTCTATTAGTTTCAGTCTGTTTACTTTTTCATATGCTTTCTGGTAGTCTATGAAAGTGATGTATAGTACCTTCCTGGTCTTTCTGGCAATGTCAATTAAGAATGGCACTGTAAAGATCTGTTCTTCACAGCCTCTGCCTGGCTGAGCACCTACCTCGGGGTGTACCACAAAGAGAAATGGTTGCTTAGTACCGTACCATATCAGATAACTTTGGTATAGCAGATAGGATGCTGATACCTCAGTAATTGTTATGATCATCCTTAGTACCTTTCTTGAAGTGTCAAGAGGATGAGCCAAGTTAATGGCAACTTTTTCAGTATTCCTGGTGTTATTTCAGCTGTATCAACTGCTTTATTCGGTTTATGTGCACATCACTCAATTTCTTTCAGTCATATTGGGTCATCTAGTACAGCGATGTAACGGTATTCATGTGGGATGTATTGTTGTGGGTGAATCACATTTCTTGGATTTAGCAGTGTTTGAAAGTGAGAGCAGAATT
This sequence comes from Paralvinella palmiformis, assembly GCA_025642065.1. NCBI lineage: Eukaryota > Metazoa > Annelida > Polychaeta > Terebellida > Alvinellidae > Paralvinella > Paralvinella palmiformis. The sequence goes on from JAODUP010000054.1 coordinate 94,020, forward strand.
CAGCATCTGTGGATTTTTCTGTTTCATTTTATACAGAAATGTGTCACTCCCTAAAAATGCTGGCCCAGTAACATAAGGCAAGCATTACCAACTTGAAACAGTTTCTCAGGATATTGACAATTTGGACAGTGGCATATATCCTCAGTACCATATCAATAATGGCCTATTACTGTGTTGTATATTGGTAAAACATGATGATACAGGTACTACCCAGATATTGAACTGTTGTAATTTACTAAAATCAAAATGTCATCAGTTTGCTATCTACACTATACATGTATGTGTATATTTACATCTACTAATAATGAATAATAAAATTAAATACCAAAAAGTCTTTATTTTATAATGTAGAGTAACAACATTGTGTTGATTTTGGTATGATTTTATATATGTGTGTACATATATTGCATGTTTTAGAAGACTACATAATTGGTATTACTAATGTATATATATATATATATACAATGCAGAACAGTACTGAAGTGCCTATGTTCATATACATTAAGTATTCAGAGCACACACAAAATCCAATTGATATACATTTCAGCAGTTCTTTTCTTGTTCTGTTCATCTAGGTTCTATGATGCTGTTTGCTAAGTGAATTATGTCCCGATCAAGCCCAAGAGGTAACAGTGGTTGGATCAGTCGGCTGTGGTTTGCTGTAGAATACAATGACCAACACAGTCTGAGGGCACTTCTTGCACAAGGAATCAACGTTAATCATGCGTTTAAGGAGGCTGGACATCGTCGTCATAATCAAACACCCCTCTTTATATCTGTTGCCAAGAACAACAGAGAACTGACAAACCTTCTCCTAAATGCTGGATCTGACATTGAATATGCTGATTCATGTGGTGAGACTGTGTTATTCATGGCTGTCAGGCATGGTAAGATGCCAATGGTACGTTTGCTAGTCAATCATGGAGCCAACATCAACCATCAGAATAAGAAAGGGGAGAGTGTGTTGTTCGATGCAGTGAAGTTTGGTAGGAAGGATACATTAGACTATTTACTGTCAGTTGGCGCGGACACTGATTTACAGAATGAGGATGGTGCCACACCTTTGTTGCTGGCTTTGGAACTTTATGATAACACATGTCGTCTGAGGCATGTCACAACGAGAAGAACAGCTCCATCTAATCTTGGTGACATCATCAGTACTTTGATCCCACTGTGTTCAGATATCAACCACCAGCACCCAAACTGGGGTTCACCATTACGGATAGCTTTGGCTGTTGAAACTAATTATTTCCGTGACAGTCTTCGCTTGTCTAAGATGCTTCTGCAGCATGGAGCAATTCCTGACCGTTTGTTCTTTCTGCGTTTTGGTGGATTGAATGCTTCAACTAGTAAACCAGGCTCAGAGTTCTTTACAGAAAAATTCTTTAACTTAGCTCTAGCTGCTGGAGCAAGCTTACAAAGAGAGAAGACTTGGTTGATAACTGTTCTGGCTGAGATGCCACAAGAATTAGCACCATACGAGCAGTTGTTCAATGATTTGCTTGAAAAATCAATGTCGCCACCATCCCTCCAAAACAGCTGCCTTATATATATAAGAAAAACCTTGCATGGAAGGTTGTGGTTAAAAATAGACACCCTTCCTTTACCAGAGACAATCAAAGATTGTTTAAAGTTGAAGTTTTAATCTGATGTATTACAAAAGCCAATGCGGAGAACAGGGAAGCATCTCTACAGAATGCTACAGTAATTGTCATCATGTTGATATATTATGCAGTGTGGATTATATTAGAAATATTAGTTGTAATTGCTGATTATCATCCTAATTTTCTATCACAGAAAAACCTTACCCTGTTTTAAGTCTTATTTCATAAAAGTCCATGAAAAAAGAGCTTCCTTCAACAATCTCATAAGTGTTAATTATGCAAACAAGACTGCCAGAAAAGATTATCCTAAGCTTTGTCTTAGATCAATGTTAAGTTGATTATGAATAACAGGATTGCAACAAGCTTATTTCCAAATGTTATAGAGAAGGTGTTTAGTTACCTGTATGTTTGTAACTGCTTGTAGAAAGACATTCGTGTTTCTAATTTGTTTTTTTCTTCTAATGTTGAATGATATTTTGAATTGTTAGCAGTGATACATTTGTCAATAATTTTTAACTTAGGCAGCTATATTTCGGATACATGCTAAATTCATACTGATACATAATATTATTGTGTTTGATAGTAATCGTTTTCTATGTAAATGAGATGTCTCCTGCAGTGTGGTTTAATTAGAAGCTGTGCCTTGGAGTGAATTCCAACTTTCACTCTTGTCTCATGGAGTCCATTTTCACAGAGTGCATTAAAATGTTAAGTGATATTTATATTGTCTTTGATACAGAAGTATTTTTAATGTATCTGTTTTGAGGGGCCACAGGTTGGATGTATACAGTTTCAGCAAATAAATGACTCATGTTTTACTGATCTTTTTGTATTTTGTAAGATTTATTTGTACAATAGATTTTGCAAGCCAATTCAATAAAGATACAAATAATTTTCTTATTGGTTTCAAATTATTTTGTAATTTTAATTAACATAAGCTTCAGTAGGTAGGCCTACTTCTAATTTAACCTAAGGGGCGCCTCCGTGGTCTAATGGTAGCATTTTGGACCACAGATCACTACCACCGTGTTCAAATCTCGGCATGAGCATATCTGAAGGGTGTTGCATCTTTGATTTTGCTTCATTACCTTTAGAGGTTGTTTAGCCTACCATGTGCACAAAAGCGGCTGTGAAACATTAATCAACATCCTGATCCCATTATTGACCCATGAGCAGTTCCCTTAGATATACATTGCCATTCACTTATATTGTTGCCCAATTTTACTCGTTGTTCCCTATTACATTAATAGGTAAAGATTTGTTCATATTAAAGTAGATATAGATATTCCACACGCATGAAGTTTGGCTATAATTAATTTGTATGGTATACAATCAAAAGCTCTGGATAAATCCATTAACAATACATAAACAGTCTTGCCTTCATCTAGAGATTTACTAAATTACAGTGTCCATTTTAACAATTTCTACTGTTCTAAGCTAAATAATTTGGACATGTGAGTATATTGTAGAGTCCTTCAGACCATAATGATTAGAATAGAGATGGTGAAAATGTAATTTAATCCCTATTATCGATGTGAAAGTTCATCCAAAATTATCCACATTTAGTGTTCCATATCATACGATGGAAATGAGGATCAATAAATAAGTTGATAGACTACAGACATGATGGCAGAATGTGGTGTTGGTATTTGTCATGAAGGGAGCCACTCTAATTGATTTTAAGAAGGGGGTACTATGTTGGTGGTAATGTTATTTCTCATGTTAGTTCCTTACATGTAATTGTCTTTTTCGTTGTTATGAATGCATCCACATCTAAATATATTATGTTACAGTACAAGTTATGGCTGATTCAGATGTTAATTGTTGGCATTGAAGATTTTGAGAGATGGAAGGTGGGTTAACATAATTTCAAAAAATTCATAAATTCTGCAAAAAGCTCCTAATACTCGCTTCCCCACATTATAAATAATTAAACATGTACGTAGATTGAACATAGCAACTTAGTATTTACTAATAAACTTAACATCCTACCCCATACAGAGAAAACAGAGCGCCTCCCCTCCCTGTGACATGAACAATTTAAACAGATTTGCACAGATCTTCGCAGTGCCAGTGCTAACGAAGCTTAACCTTCTGGGTTCAACATAGTTTTATATAAAAATTTTGTCGATAACAGACAGCGAATATCATTTTAGTTGGTATATTTTGAATATACACCAACTGCATATGGTCTTTCATTTGTCTACCGTATCCTTTGTATCTATTTTCCATGTTTTCTCTAGCACCCAAGCCCAGAGGGTTCCGTTCATCTGGTTTTCCCATGTTGTCTCTTCCTAGGATTAAAACTCATGCTGGGACTCGTGCTTTTTCAGTTGTTGTCCCTACTCTTTGGAACTCACTTACTAAACGTATTAAGTATTGAAATAGCATTTTTTTCTCTTTCCGTCGCCATTTGAAAACTCACCTTTTTCAGACTTGCTTATCCCACCTGAGTTTCCACTGCATCTGATCACTTATTGATGAATTTTCCATTGTACCTTGCCTATTAGATTGCTTTTTGATGATACAGAAGTTTGTTATTATTATTATTTAGACTGCTTGTTAAAGACCGTAGTTACACCGATGTTGAATGATACCGTGATGCTATTGTGATGATGCTGTCCCATCATGGTGTGGTGTGGAAGAAGGGGACTCATTCACGTTAGAAAGGTCTATAGATCCTGATCAGAATATAGAGACTGCACAGGAAACAAATCAATTAATTACGCCAGTACCGGGAGAATGTTTCAAGCAGAAGAAGGAAGATGCGAAAATAATGTGTGGGTACAGCACAGTCGGTCCTTGCAAGGTGCCCAGCAGACAGTAAACAATGCAGATATTGTAAAAAGCGTGAACATGTCAAGTAAGATCTATACAAAAAAAAAAGGGTCAAGAACAGTTAGCGATGCACATCGTGGTAAACGATCGTGTTGATGAAGTGGAAGATAGTGATAAATATGCAAAGATTATCCCCTCAAGGGTGATACGGCAGCCATAGGAAGTCGATGGTGCCGTTTTGTGTACACAGGCAAATGCACATTGGGCAGACTCTGAAGTTTTCGTGCAAGTTTAAGTCGTACACTGACCATTTGATAAGCACAAATCACACTGCCGACACGTTATAGAAAAAAGAGTATCGATGTGTTGTGGTGCCAACAAACAATCACTGTTGTCGGGATATATATGTGTACAACTTGAACTCATACAGTAAGTCCAAAGTACAGATTAGAACCCTGAGCTGAAGAAGCTCAAGATTATAACAGGTACTCTCCCTGAAAGACACAAGCTGATAATAGATCCAACAATACAGCATGTTGTGCATGGTCCACGTAGACGGCCGAGAGCGCTGATAAAGAAAATTGAAGCAAAGAAAATAAGGTGCGAATTTGCAGAGATCCCAAAGACCTCTGATACAAGACAATCCGCAAATATGAACCGTAGAAGAGATAGTAGCAGATATGCCGCGCTTGACTCTTAATGCTTTAGTTCTTAATGCGAAATCAGGATTTTTACAGCTGAATTAAGTTGGACTATGAATCTAGTTAGCTAATACCACAGTTGGAGTTTCCGGTAGTTAATGTGGTAATATGTTACTGTTAATGGACCCCTGCTTTGTACGACATTCCATGTACTGGACGTGTCCCATCCGCAAACTGGTTCTCGTAAGAATATGTACGTTTGAAGTTTGGAATAAACGAAGTGAAGCAGTTAAACATTGTTTTATGTAGTACCAAATACTACAACAGTTAATACTTCCCATAAGGCATAAAAGTTGAGAGATCGATAATGTATGATGTTTTCATAACTGGACGAACTGAAGCGGAACACGATTCTATTACGAACCAAGCTGTGGAGGGTGTGTGTGCTTTTAAATTAAAACTCAACTTTGACAGGTATCAGGTTAAACAGAAAAGGATAAAGTAAGTGGGCCATACTATCACAGACTAGCGACAGATGACGACAAATTTAAGGGAGTCCACGAAATGCCAGTGCTATGTACAGTGCAAAGAAGATTTTAGTCGTTTTTCCGGTTTCGTACATTACACGTCAAAGTTTATACCGACCTGTCGATGCTCCCTTAAGACAGTTGCTCAAGAAAGAAGCTGTGTTCCACTAGAACGAGCTCTGGTAAGGAAGTTTTCAGAAACTCACCAAACTTCTATCAAATACAGCAGTTATGATATACTACGATCCCTGCAAGACGTCTACAATCCAGTGTGATACAAGCATTTTTGGTCGTTTACACCTCACTAAGGCAACCCATACCAAATGCACACGTCTGCATGAAGTTTCATTACTACATTTTGTGAAAGCTTAAGCGACTGGAGAGTGATCGTAACACAATAAACATTACTATACCGGGCTGGCATCGGCCTTGTAACGTCAGCGTTATTTACCCGATAGGTCTACCGTATCGATCCGGTATACACCAAAGGTACTTGGTTAAAACAGATAACGTATGTTGCCTCTAACGTTTGCCTCAAATGGGCCAGTAATAACCCGGTATCGTAATGCTTACTGGGACTGCTGCCTACTCCAAACCTTAATCACTCCACATTCACTGAGTCTATTTATAATATGTAATAACCATGGGGATTCGTACATGTTGGAATTATATAAACATAATAGTAAATTATGCATAAAATAATGAGTTTACCATTTTTCTCAGTAATAATTTTAATCCAAAAGTTAATAATTATTTCTATAATAAGGACAAACAATAGATAGACACCAGTTTCTCCGTACACCATAACACGTATGTGCATTTTTCAACTATATCAGTGTGCCCATTGCTCAGGAGCAGAACAATATTTTTTCAATTCAGTTGCCCCCCTGGCAGATTGGAAATGCATTTGCCCACCAAATGTTTTCACTTGCCCAACAAATTTTCACCTGATATGATTATTCAGTGAAGCCCATTACTGTTTTGCTGATTTATCCGTGGCCATTTTCACTCTCACTATAGAAAGTAAATTCATAAGTGCGACCGCGTAAGAGATTTCCGAATGCAACAAAATTGATCGCTCCATGTAGGAATTCATGCGAATCGAACTGGATTCAACCATTCGATTCGAGTGTCCAGGCAGGCTTTCTCAAGAAAAATAGGTCAGCAGGTGAGAGGGGTGTCCAAACACATGTATACCACAATGTCGCATTCAGACTCGCATGCCGCGTATTATGGAATCTCCGCTTTAGGCGTAGCATGGCACTCACAGCCAGCTATGCATCGCGGATTATAAATAGGCCCCTATAGGTAAGCAGCTGTAAAAACGATTTTCGTCTCAAAAAGGCACTTGCCGGAACGGGCAACTGATCCGTGATTAGCACTAGCCCGGCATGAAAATATACTTGCCCCGATTTTTCAGGCCCTGCCATTGGCCTGACTAGATTGCATGTTTGCGGCTTTGGCTTAATGTACACTGCTCGAAGGACAGGAGAGAAATTGGAAATTTCATAAATTACAATGGAATGAAATTAAAATATTATGAATAAGCCTAAGTAGGTATAATATTACTTTCCTCTCGAGGATAGGTCACATGTCCTCTGATTAAACTTTGACTTCCGGTTAAAAATCAATTCAAACTCGTTTAAGATAAAATTACAACTTCTATTTTAATTATATGCCGAATAAAAGCTTACCTAAAATACGGAAACCACCTCCCATACGTCCTTCCGGTAGCCAGATGCCACGCAACTAAGCCTTAATTGATTCATCTGGTGAAAATGCAAACCAAAGTCTCTCACTGCAGCTTCCATCCATCAGCTGAAAACCATCTCTCGATAAAAACATTCCGTTTAATTATCTAGGTCTATTTACACAAATGATAACACTGTCCTGTGTGTAAACATGAATTTGTCCTCAAACTGAATAACTAATTGTCTGGTGAAAACGATTATCTGAGTGTCTATAATGTAACGAACAGGTGAACAAATCTATGCCGCTCGACTATCTGCAAATACAGCAGAACGTGCCTAGCTTAAATCTCGTATAATATCACAATATATTTTACATATTCAATCCAAAGAAGAAAAAGCATCAGATGAGTGATGGATATGGGTGGGACATTATGCCTGTTTAGACTTATTCATAAAATTACAATTTCATTATATTATAATTTATCAAATTTCCAATTTTATTTCGTAAGCCGTAGGTAGGAATAATATTACTTGTTCAAAGTGTCTAGATTGATAACATTTACTTTTGATGTTGATATTCTTTACAATTAATATTTTTCCTATAAAACCTGAAAAATGTGGACCCTTTTGTCCAGTTTGCTCGTTCAATGATCTGGACAAGCGAGAACCCTTGCAACTGGGCTTAATTATTCCTTCTGTTTTTAGATGCTCTAGAATTCCTTGTTTCCGGGAGATAAGTTCTCAAGCACACAATAAGATCTAGTTTAAGCTCATCTATGTATTCTTGGAATGTGCTACTAATATGTATCTGAATCCTTAAACCCTTGTATGTAGCCTGCATTATCTGTTTGATAATGGGGTGTTGGCCAATCATGTAGCCTTCGATTTCTGAGCGGTAAGTTGACAAACTGAGCTATAATAATTCAATGTTAATTAAGTACTCCAACCCTCTTTGTACTTGATATGTTAGAATGTTAGCTACATTTATCATAGATGTCTGAATGGCATTGATTTTCCGCTTACTACAACAGCTAACCCACTTTTTCCAGCGGCTTTTTAAGCGGATTATGTCCCCGATTTTCGAAACTGTACAAAAAGAGCAGAGTCCCCCGAAAGGCCTCTTGCAATGAGCTTAGCCCTAGGACCTTCCATGCCACCCACATCAACTGTTTGGTCACTATGAGTGGGTGAATGTTCCTTTCTGGGTCAGTCAATGGAGCAGTACAATTGGAGCCTCCACTGACATTTCTAGCTATACCAGGTTTGCATCTGGTGTTATCACTATTGCTTGGACCTTCGCAATCTTGGCCAGACATTTCCCTATCAGGCAGAATGGCGGAAATGCATACGCCTCCAGATTGCTCCAGGAAAGGCTGAATACATCTAATCTCGTTTCATGTGATTCGGGTTTCCAGTTCTTATATTTATGTTTGTGTGCACTCAGCCGATCTGCAAACAGACCCACCGAAACAATGGCTCAATTGCCAAATTCAGATAAACTTTCGCTGTGGGCGCTCCGCCTCCCAGATCTATATGAAGATAATGATATATTACCTATATTTATAATCGAACTAATCAGAACATCCAGACAATTTTTCACAAGCCATGCAGGCATAGGGTCAACTACACAGAAAGCATTAGATGACCTATTCAGCAACTGTCTTTCTCTGTAAAAGGCTCGTAATGTATCCATCATGGACATGCAAGATTCTTTTACCAATGGCATACCCTGTGATAAGCTGCTAGAAGGGAACCCACCTTGTATATTTAATATCTTTTGACAGAAGTTTTTAAACAATGGACCATATCTTTATCTGAGTTGATAATATTTAGAAGGAGGGTCTGACTTTTATGTAATACGTTATTCACAATACTGAAAACAGTCCTTTGATTTCCCTTCGATGCTTTGATCTTTTTATTGTAATATTCTTATTTAGAAGAGACGAGGGTATTTTTAACTAGAATTTTACTTACCATGAACATTTCATAAATAACACAGAAACCATGCAGTCCTGATCCACATGCAGCCGCTCACAATACCTTGTGTCTCTTTGCAGCTTGTATGTCCTTATTATTCCATGGAAGCAGTGGTCATTTTGGCATTTCCCTTCTCCTTAAAGGTGCATGCTCATCTACAATGTCCTCAATGTACTATTATAGAGATCCACTAGATGATCCGTATAATCGGATGGATCCAATACCAGAGAAAAGACCCGCAGATCAGCCAGAAACGATTGTTTCCGTAAAGATACATCAATGAAGGAAGACACAGACATACCCTTGATCAAAATGTCATCACAGGAGATGATAAGATCTAAGATGTGTATTCTTTCTTGCACATACTGCCTGAGACTGGTATATCTAAGAATGACAGGCAGTTGTTTGGTGTCTGCATTCCTCTGGCAATCCCCTGTCCCTTTTCAGTGTGTACGTGAGGGGTGTAGTTCAAAGGCCCTCTAGGTCAAAAGCCCCCAGGTTAAAAGTCCTCACCTGTTATTTTGAAATAGGTAAAAAGCCCTCACTTTCAGTTTAATATGAAATTGATTGTTATCAGGAAAACCCTAACCCTTAACCCTAGGTGGCTTCTGACCTACTAAAAATGTGAGGGCTTTTGACCTAGAGGGCTTTAGACCCGAACCCGTACGCGAGATTTGTTTGTATATTTTAACGATCATTGACGGTGATAATACTCCACGATTCAAACAGCCAGTAAGGGAAAATGAAAGATAAGGTGATACTTAGTATATTTCTAATCAAAGAAGACTGATTTAGTAAACAAAATAGATTAAATTGGAAGTTCTATGTGGTAGTTCGCAGAACACATTTCCCGTGTACAAGCGGTAGCGAAAGTTTATGTATAGGCAGTGGCTTTCCCATAGTGTTTCTTCAATACACATCTTTGGCTATTTATAATAATATTCAAAATGGACAAGGCAGTTGTAATACTATAATTTTAACAGGACAATTCAGAGATATCCTCACGGATTTGTTTTATCTGTGGTCATTTTCCGTGTAGAACGCTCGCCATCGTCTAGCAGTAGACTCATGGCGCATGCGCACGTCAGTGATAATGCGCCGGCATAGATGGCATAATTCTAATAAACAAACGGGTGTGCTATTTGGATCGACAATACTCATCAAATCGGAGACATATTGTGTTACACAAAAGTATTGATTGATAGAGCAATAATCCGGCATTGATATATTGCATTTGGGTATTATTTCTCGTGAATTAACGAGAACCAAGAGTTTATTTTAAAATGTAAACAAATCCCGTCTGTCGCCATTTCAATTTTCAAGCGATAACCGATACTAGATGACTTCGCTAAAGAAATATTTGCTCTCATTTGCTGACAATAACAACATTTAATAATGGAATATGCTGAACAACAAGAAACTAACCGAGATGTTCAGAACAAGAATCCGGTCTACATTGAAAACCATGAAACTCTGCCTCCGCTACTCTGGGCGGTGACCCGAAGTGTAAAAGCCCGCGAAAATTAGTTGGCAAGGTCTATTAATGTGTCACGAATACGGCAAAAAGTGACGTTTTAGTTTTGGTATTAATAAGATTAAGTGAATGAAAATTGTCAAATGTATAACCCACTGTGAGCCGGAACAGTGCCTGGGCTTTTCACATATCACAATTGCTAATAAACTCCAGATACTTGGTACCATTTTTAGTAATAATATAACGAACATATTAATGCGAAAATTAGTAAATGTAGATAATCAGATTATTTGGTGACAAAACATGGAATGGTTTACTCTGATGCAACAGATGATGTAAAAACTTATCCCTGGAAGTCTGTTTATATGCCTGTATTAATGTATGATCCAGAATGTATTTCTATCAACAATAATAATGTAAAATGACTGGATATAGCACAAGGTAATCTGCCCAAGCAAGCAACGGGACTAAACAAATATGTCCATACGACGATCTGGAGATGCTTTAAATCCTACTATTTTATGTGTACAATAGATTTTTTAATGTTTTAACACCATCGTTCGATTTCACAATTCATTTACTGCCATTACACGCTGTTAACAAGATGGCTATTCCCGGCACAATTGTTAGTGATATTTATTCATGGTAATGTGTCAGTCATCGTCCATTTTTAATAAGCCATCTACAATCAATTGTAATGACTATAATGACAGTATTGACTAAACATACCAGACATGGGGTCAATTCAATTCCAGAATTGGTCAATTCCAATTCTGGAATTAATTATTATAAAAAAAAGGAATTGGATAAATTTTGAATTAGAATTGAAGTTTCCTACAAACAAATTAAATCCACAAATTAATTTACCATTAAATTTTTTAATTCAGAAACATTTCTTCCGTGACAGTCCTACTTGGAATATAAACTAATCGGAGCAGGTATTCCGAGTACCTAATCATGGTAAACATTAGTAGGTAAAAAATGGAATTGTTAACCAAGTCATATTAATTACTCGTCATATCCTTATAATTTTCCAACTGTATTTTTAGTTCTTTTATTCTATTTTGCGTTGTTCTAAATGTAATTCAGTCATTATATATATATTGTTTGCTACTGCTTTACGTGTAATGTCGTTTCCCAGTATCTCTATAATTTCACTATGTCTTTATGGAGGCAGAAATAAAATAAAAGTAGCATCGAAAAAATTCGACAACGGAATCATGTATACGACAGTAATTAAATAAGGTTATAACATTTAGGTATTGGGGAAATATCAGAAGGCTGGCTACGACACATATCCGATACAGCGATCAGTTCCAGAATCATGTATATAAACCATGATTAAAGCAGCTAGAATATGACGAGTGCGTGCTTTGTTTAACCTCGTGCCTTAGACAAAAGACCAACAGCCAACTCGATTCCTAGAGAATCCGACTTTCCACAGGAACAAGTATCGGGGATGAGTGACTTTAGAAAACAAATCCTGAAAAGCAAGAAAGTCACAGAGCGAAGTGACCCATATGTACCTGGGGATGTGGGGAATTTCGGTTTTGTGCATTTTTAGAACATTCTGAGACTAATAGAGGGAGGATAAAACACCGGAAAACTCATCCCTGAAGTATACGTATCAGACGGATTGGACAGTCCGTTTTATGGTTGTTTTTTATTGTATGATTTCCTATGTAGTGTTATTCTATCTATCACAGGATGGTTTGGTTTGCAGGTAAATGCATCGCGAACCTTCAGGTCGTAGAATAGGTTGTTACCTGTGTCGATGGGATGTTTCGTCTCTGAGAAAAACAGCTTCGACCCGAGCATCTGCTAGTCTCCCTGAATAAATATCCATCGCCTCCACGTCACAGATAAAATCAGCAGACACAAAATAAATTAATCTCTCTTGACTATATTCACTCCCTTTGACATGAACCCACCTGGAGCGGACGCAGTCTGGACGCCTCACTATTGAAACCTGTTAAAGCAGGAGAAAGCCGAGGTATTCGGTACATTTTCTGAACCTTTAGTTTCATACAAAATGGCTGTGGACAAACAAAAGATCAATGCATCACACCAGATTTCACTAGTCTGGGTGCTCATACTGAAAACATGCTTCTGACCACATAATCCGTCAAATACAATATTAACAACTAACAACTGCTATGGCGAATATGAAAGAAGTGAAGAATATATTACAGACTGTGAGGGTTATAGATATTATCCTCACCAATATTTTACTAGGCAAAATAAATAATAATAAAAATACCTAAACTCCACAGATTTACAGGAATATTTATAAATTGATATCCCAAATATATGGAGAAATTGCGTTTAGATTATTGTTTAAGAAATTATCCTGTATCAAAAAGACCACAGGAAACATTCCACAAACACAAGTAACACTAGGATTTGATCCCATAACCTCTATCTCTACAGCACAGTGCGCTACCAACTGGGCTACGGTAATGACAATGACATCAATATATTTCTAACTGGAATAAACCATCTATAATAAATACTAATGGAAGTACACAACTAAAATATTCAGTATCTGCCATTACCAGTAACATTGGGATACCAACACATTTTTCATATATTACTCAAGTCGTATATTGTAATTGATCATATTTCCGTAGGTTCATGTTTTTTCTGCTTATAACTGTATATGTTACATTACATCATTTAACATTATTTAATACACGTTTGTTGCAACTGATGATACACAATATAAATGTTGATTCTAATAACGTGGTTTCGGAAATGTTCCCGTAAAGGATTGCTCCAACAAATAGTAAAAAAAAATGTATTAAATAAATATGTCAAGAAGTGATACTCTAGAAACAACTGCATTAGGAAAAATAGTTTGTCGGGTTTCCTCTGAAATGTCAACAGAAAGCAAACTCAGTGACTGTATATTGTGATTAAACACAGCTATTCAACCAAAAAAAAAGGGTCAAGAAGGCATAGTCCATAGAAATAAAAAGCCAATCATTTTTTACGTTTTCATCAGTGATAAATTTAACCAAGACTTACACCATCATTGGCTAGCTATTTAGTGCAGTCTGGATACACATCGTAGCAGATCTCTAGCTTTCAGCAGAACCAAATAATTTCATCCGTTCTGCATGTAAATAATCCTGAGAGATACCGAAGACAATTAAAGGAAAATAAATTATGATTGCTGTACATTTATTTCATGACTGTTTATTATCTTCAACTGGACAAAAATTGACAGAAACAAGGGGCGAAGATTACACGTTATTGGATCTGCAACAGTTACACATAAAGCTGTGCAAGTCACAAAACTAAACAAACAAAAAGGGGAAACCAGACACAATAAAAATTACCAGCACATCAATTTGTGGCTTCCAGTCTTTAGTGTAACAGGTGTTCTCTCAGAGCTCTCACCAAAAGGTGATGTATGCGTAGTGTAAAAGAGCTTATGTTTAAAGCAATACTAGTGTAATGGTGTACGACTCCAACGGAGCAGTGACTAAGGCAGGGCATCGAGCACGACACTCTAAAACGCCATTATACATAACAGTACACAGTGGAAATATTTTATACCTAGTTTAGTAATACTTACAAAAATAACAACCACATCACACATTCAGAAACAACTTTCTTTCAGCATATAGTGTCATACTGATATTTGTTCTCATAATATAACATGACAGTTCATATGACCAATTCTATTTACATCATGTACATATTCTACAGTAGTATCACCGATACATTTATTCACTCATTGTTCGTGTATGTGTGTGTGTGTGTGTGCACGAGCATGTACACGCTTACACATACAGCAACTATTGCAGTGCAGCAGGTTTTAACAGTATAGTGCAGCCAGTGCCAGCAAAAGGAAATCAGTTTTAAATAAGAGGCAAGTTGACGACCAGCAGTCAACCAGGCATGGAGACAAGAAGTAATGTTCACAAATGCAAAAATAAGCATGTAGACAATCAAAAAGGCCAAGTCACTATATAAAATGTTCTTGTGTATCTCGTATTATAAAACAGCCACCTTCCTTCTGCACAAGTCAAAATAAAACAAGTGAAACACTAATCAGCATAGTGGGGTGATGACAGCACATCTTGGAGGAAAAAGTTCCACTGTATAAAAGATCTTCTGTCTCCATTTTGTAGTACTCTGTATTGAAACATTAGGTTTTGCCCTACAGTTCAACTCACATCCTTGGAAAGCACATAATTACCACAGAAATATATTTACACATGATACTATGTACAATTTATAATTGTACACATTCTACTAGTGCTACAAGTTATCCACAAATCGTGATAATTGGTCCTGTGGGGTTAATGGAGTAACAACATCCTGCTGTTGTAAGCCGGGAAAGTCTTGATTTGACTGTGACGTCAACATCACTCTGTCAGTATTGAGTGGGTTGGGATCCGAGGTGTTAGATGTTGGCGGTGCTGCTGCCAGCTGCCCAGTGATGGCAGGATGAGGGGAATGTGTCTGAGCAATTTGTGGAGATGGTATGGGATGAGCACGTGGTGATGGTACTGGATTATTGTTTGGAGTATGCTGCCTTGGACTTGGAGTTGGCTGTGGAGAACGTACTGTTGTAGGCAGTGAGGACGGTGGTGAACGAACTTGGTGAAGTGGTGACTGGCTGGCTTGCTGTTGGGCAACCAACATGTGTTGTGGTGACATTGGCTGCCCACCAACCATTTGTTGTTTGAGCTGTGCCTGCTGCTGTTGGACGTGCATCAGCTGATGTTGTTGCGAGTACTGACTCATCATACCTCCTCCACTGCCATCAGCCTGAACAAAGTTTTGCCCAGGGGGAAAGTTCATACGAGGTCTCTGCATTGCTCCATATGGTGGTGCTTGTGGTTGTGGAAACTGCTGATGCATGCCTGGTACCTGCTGTCTTTGCTGTTGCTGTTGTTGCTGCAAACGATGGCGATACTGTTGTTGCTGTTGGAACCACTGCTGCTGCTGGTGTTGACTTGACTGCGGCTGACTGACCTGTGGATTATGAGGCTGCATACCACCTGGTGGCTGTGGGCCAGGTCCACCATTCCCAGGCCCTTGCATCACATTTTGTTGTACTACAGCCTGACCCGCTCCACCTTTAGCATCTTGCTGGCGCTGTAATATTAAAACACCACAAAATATTATCTGAGATATTCACTGAGGAAAAACATTCATTTGCAGATAGAAAAGGTTAACCAAATACCCAAACCACACATCAACATACCTGTCTCGCAATGAAGGCAGCCATCAACTGTGGATGGCTTTTAAGAATATTGAGTAATTGCTGTTGTTGCTGTGGGGAAGATGGTGATTTCAATGCTTGGAGCAACTGTTGCAAAGCTGCTGGAGGAATTGAATTTCGGTTATGTTGCACAACACCACCCAGGAAATTACTAGGGTTTGTCACCGACATTGGTTGTTGCTGTGGCTGCTGCATACCCGGTCTAAGCAGCTGCTGTTGTGGTGGTTGATGGCCAGCTCCAGCTGGCCATCGCTGCCGACCATCCATTGATGGTAACATGTTCGGCTGTTGGTTTAGATCAACTCCAATAGGCTGCGAGGGCTGCATGTTTGGATTGGTTATGCGATCAAGCGGCACTGGGTTGCCTGGCTGCAGTGGCATCTGCATAGTAGACTGAGCACCCATGTGAGGAGATGGTTGCTGTAGCTGCTGCATAGTGTTCTGTACTTGAGCTGGCTGTTGCTGTACAGGGGTCTGAGATGCTGCCACACCAGGATACTGAGTTGTTGCCTGGATCCTAGCTGCCTGCTCAGCTTGTTTGGCAGCTGCTATGGCACCGGTTGGTGGAGCTTGGGCAGGTTTACCATCAATTTTTCCATCTGTAATTGCAGGTGGTGTACTGCTTGATGAAGATGTAACTGACTGTGCTGACATGGATGCACTGATCCCAGAACTTCTTGTCATTGTGGCCATTCTTCTTCGCATGGTCTGCTTCTGCATAAGTCTCACCTGCATCTGCTGCTGCGCCAATTTCTGCTTGATGTTCTGACAAAAAGGCACCATACACTTAGTTTCTTGGCAGTGTTTTGCATGATAACAACACAATGCTATTAGCTGCTTACAGACAGCACAGCCAGCATTTGTTTTTCGCTTACACTGGCGAGTATGAGTTACCACTCTCTTCATTTTCTGACAACTCGGCAGACGACAATTAGCATCTTTACACGAACATGCATGAACCAGTGACTGTATGCATCTTTGTATGGAAAGACGACGTGCCTCCTGTGGATTCTGCGGCTTATCATTATCATTACCAGGTTCATCCAACTCGAATCCCAATTTTTCCATTTTGTGAGGATGATTTTCTTTCTGGTAACACTGCACACACAGGTCAAAGTCCTAATACAAATATAAAGTTCATCATTACAAGTCTAACAAAATACAGTAGATAACTAAAAGTTAAATTTTCTTTTATTTGCTCCTTGACAAATATCAACATTAGAAATAACCATGTTTAACAAACTTACATCACACTCCCTGCAGTGATATCTGGTTTCAACGTGTGCTTTACAGCTATTGCAAGTGTAGACAAAGGCATCTTTGCCTTGGTTATGCAGCTCATAGAGCAAAGCCATTGATGAGAACATGGCCCTTCTCAGAGATGAGAACTCATAATGTTTCTCACGAGCCATTGTCAAAAAAGCATCACGGCCATCCATGAGATCACAGGATATAAGTGGATCTGGATCATGTATTGGCATTAGCTGATCCACTTTATTTGCTGGATGAAGTCGAATCACAAAGAACACCTGTTTGGAGTATATTAATCCATTATGTATTCATAACATTTATTCACACATAAGAATGTTATATAATTTCTTTAATAAAATAACATTCATAGAATTGCATCTGCCTACCTCCTTATGTTTCTCCATATGGCTATAGAGTTTAGCAGAGAGGTCATTACCACCTAGCGGAAGAGTTGTTTTCTTGTTGTTTTTCTTGTTATTGTTCTTACTTTTACTGTGTTTTTTCTTCTGACCACTCTTCTGGCCTTTTTTCTTTCCCATGCCAGCTGGTCCCTTGAAAATATTTCAAGAGCATGAGATATTAAAGAACCCTAATAATGTTTTATTGAATAGATATAATCTACCACTAGTAATTAATCAGAAAAATCACCTTAATTACCTCATTAAAAAATCTCAGAAATAAAAATTATGATGTTGATGACACACATTATTCACATGTAAATATTGGAACACATAAGTATAACTATTCTATGATATCACACAAATTTATATAAAATTATCCATGTGGCAGTTCCATAAAATCCCTAAAAATAGTATGCTCTCCATTCTCACACTAAGACCCTGAAGAAAAGCAAACAAAAGCCAGGTAAGTTTTTCTTCAGACTCACAACTATCAGATAATCAATCTATTTTTGGTGACTGTAGAACCTGGCAGTATGCTATCACAAAATACTCCTTTACAGAAGCTGATATAAACCATGGAGTAAAATCTGTAATGCCAATTTAAAATCTATTTGATTACATTTTGTTACTTCCATATCAAATTATTCAATTCCATTTAAGCCAACTGGATACAGTGAGTAATGCAAACACAACGTTTCCTATTCACCACTGATCAAGTTCATGAACTTTATATTTTGGGTTCTATTTTAAGACTATTTATAAATATGTTTAGTAAATACAATTCAAGTTAAAGAAATGAAAAATCATATGGTAACTTATTTTGCGAATTCTGTCTACTTTTCTGTACAGATCTGTTTAAATGATTAAAGGTGACAGGAAAAGAAATTTCACATTTCTAAGTAAATGTAACATAACAATTATTTTATTCCCTATCAGATGCACTACAATTCTAACCAACCGGCTATCATATTTCCATTAAAATGACCCCAAAATCCTTAATTTCCAAACTTTCATGAGCCATTGCTAGTGTGTACTACACCCACTAGGGGTTATTGTGTGACGTCACCTTTGCCAAACATCACATAGTGCCACATCTTGTTTACAAGCATTCTCACCAGTTGACAGACAAAACGTCAGATTCTGACATTCTCAGGGATATCAAGCCCTACAGCTTTCAACCACAAGTGAAAAAGGACACACACAAACAGTATTAATTGCTGCAGACACACGGCCCTCGACAACAACAGTTGGATTGGTATGTATTTGTTTGTATAAGTTTAATTGATAAATCAACACACTGGGCCTGAATGCGAGTATTTCCCTTCTATTATATAACTTCATTTAAAATAAAATTTCTGTACACTGGAGCCAGGTGAATGCATGGGGCTCTCCCATATATGGCCTATACTAGTCTATACAGGTATGTGCTGCCCTCGGTATGTCTTTATAGCTATTTTGTTTTGTAATATATATCTCTGATTGAAATTTATTTAATATATAACACTAACATTTTCACTAATTTGGGAAAACTTTTCCTGTGACCTTAAGTCCAATCTTCAATTACAATTCTGAAATAGTACTGATTCAGATTTTACTCTGCTGAAACTAATGACCAGTTATCTTGCAATATTTTTGGCACTGCCTAAATTCTGTAAACAACTGATTTTAGAACCAAATGGATGATAGCTCCTTATCAGCTAACTGTCTAGGTATATACCTCAACACCCTCAGGTCCTTCTCCTATATTGTCATCAGCTTCAGCAGCTGCTGCCTCAGCCTCTTCACGCTTTCTCTTCTCCTCTTCTTGGTCTAACTCCTTTATGCTATCCTCCATCACATTAGGCCAAAAATCACCCTCAAAATATGGCATCTCAGTAGCACTCTGCAGGTTGTTCTCAACAGCATCTTTCAGTATGTCCTGTTACAGAAGACATTCTAATCAGTGCACAATTTACAGCCATTTATAACTTATATTATCTGCTGATAAAACAGAGAATGATAAGTATCATATTCCACAAACAGAATCCAATCACTTAACTGCTTTCTCCTATATTAATTAATTTAAACGGGTTGTTGCACACACACACACACACACACACACAATCATTCTTTAACACTAACCACATTATGTATCTACAAACCTTGTAATCAATAACAACTCTTTCAATGATGGCTTTATCTAACATTTTTTTGTACCAGTCTTGCAGTCGTTTTGGTTTGGGGATCTTCTGCTCAGGTGGATGGCAGTGAAAGATGTAATCATCACCTTCACTTGGTGGACATGCCCATATATGAGCCATGGTATAACTAGAAAATATACAGCAAATATGACATGGCAGAGCAAACACTGGTCAAGCCTAAATGCTACTCAGTGTACTGATAGTAAACTAAATAATTTTTAAAATAAGATCAAAAGATTAACAATATCTCTATAAGCAGCTTGAAAATAGACAAAAAGAGTGGTTACAAAAGACTAACATCATTTGACTTACCCTAATGACTTCACATAATCTAAATAGCCGATAAGCATTTCATGGTAAACATGAGTTCTAAATGTGCGTGGCTGGAAGAAGTGGACACTGTCAAGATATGCAATGTACACCCTCCTGGCATTAGGTGGAGAGCAATCAGAACCATATTCCTGTACATGCATTCCAAAGAAGCAAACATCAACACCATTTATTTCTTCAAAAGCAAACATGGCCTTTGCTCGATAAGGAAATGTTTCAGGCATTTCTCCAGTTTCAACATACCTGAAAATATTAAGTACAACAACTTATAAATGGATTTCCATAAATATTCACTTGTATTGAACTAGTTTTCATGAGTGTTTTAAATAGGAATTGCATCAAGATTTAAGTGAAATCAGATAAAATCATGTACTGTGAAAGTCTATCTGCTTAGTGAAATGAAATAAATATTAGAGTTCAACAAGCTGCATGAAGTCCTACAATTTTCTAAATGGCATTTTTACCAGCTTCAAAACAGATAATCAATCACATGACTTTGCTGAATTTCAAATGTTAAACTTAACTAACCATGTAGAGAAAGCCAATCAGTTATAAATGTAATATAGATATGAGACAGTACAACAAATACCATCAAAATTTTAACTTACCTAGACCTCATACCATTCTTAATTTCAACTAATTTGTCAGAACTGGAGAGTACACGTATTGTGACTTCACCAGCTCCTGCATCCTTCTTCTTTAAGAATGAATTAACTCTATTTTCAAGATATGTGCCTAGCTTGGTTGTTGGTAATCCTATATCAATGATAATGATAACAGTTAATACAAGAACCACCCCATAATATTAACCAATTACAACACATTTTGGTCTAAAAAATTACGTTAACCAATTTTAAAAAGTGGTACAGATTCAGTGTCATAAAATAAAATAGCTAACAGTTATACTGGAATTATTTAATCACACATAAAAGGTCAGGAAACTTGCGAATAAATTATTTTGGTAATCAATACTTATACTAATCAAAAGAATAAACTAATACATACGTTTTGCATTGTACTTGTTATCTTTGCGATGCATCCCTTTTGCCTTCAAACAGTTATCACAGGTGAAGCCTTGTGGCCATATCTGGTCCATATGTAAGACACATATCTGATGCAACTTCCTTCCACAGTCTTGGCACTCAACAAATCTGTGACAAATTTAACATATTTATAGGTATGAACATTATGTATAGATCACTTCAGAGCAAAAGCTCATAATTTAACAAAAGCGAATAATACTTACGGCTCATAATCCACTTTGTCATTCTTTTCCTTAACAAACTGTTCCTTCTTTATTTTTCTGTCATAACAGAATTTAAGTGATCTAATTAGTGATAAGAAACAAACCATAGTTCAGCTGACATAATACATATTTAACAAACAGTAGTGTACTTCAACAAGAAATAAACTAAAACACTTTATAATTATGAGAATAAATTAAGAATGTCACACACATTACCATAAAAACACAAACTTACGTAAGTGGTTGTGTAGGATCATCATTGAGTTCCACTTCATCACCTTTGATATCATTGAAGCACTTTTCACAGTAAATGTATCTGTCACAATATAGGCCAGATTTATTTGTACTATTTGTACAACCAAGATGTACACAGTACAGAGAATATTGGTGATACCAGAAGATATGCAGAGCATCAAAAGGAAGAAGTGGTTTAGTGGTAAATTGTTTAGAGTAGAAGACAGAACAAAGCAAGGAGAACAGAAACATAGTGATATAAATGGCCCATCAAGAGTAAAAATAAATAAACCAGAAAGTTATTAGGATACAGGATAATCACGAAGCACAAAGCAGCATATCTAATATGTGTATGTGTGTGTTTGTACATGCATGCACATGTTTACCTGCATACACTATAAAGTGTCAAATAATTGTTGTCTATCAAATTAATATATTAAAAAGTACACGCAGAGTATATATATATATATATATATATATATATATAGATAATAGAAACAGCAGTGTACTTAACAGGAATCAAAGTTAACATCACCAAATTTATAAGCATTGTAATCAAGCATCAGAGGCATAATATATTGCCAGTCCCATATGTTTTGAAAGACACAGCCTAACTTGAGCCTATATTTACATGGCAATCTTAGGGGCAGTAGATCTTGCTCAAGACTGCTGCCTGTCTTTAACGAAGTCATTAACATCACTATTGTGGATGTGGTTATAGGAAATCACCCATGCTAAACAGGTTTGAGTAAGAACCGTCATTAAATTTTATGGTAATATTTTCTCCATTCATTTTCTATCACCACTACCACAAATAGAAAGCATAATTCTATCATGGAAAACACAATAAAAAACTGAAATGGACAGGACCAAGATAACTTGATGTCAAAGAAATATGCTAAATCTGTGTTAGGCTACTGGTTCATTCATGGATTGATTTTTGCAGATTTCAACAATCAAAAAGAAACATAACATTTGAGACCAAGGTGTTGTAGAGTAAAGAACATTTTTAACCATTTAAGACAAAAAGCTTTTTGGAGAACAATGCTTTTCATAACACTGTAAAATAATAATCCAAAACATAATTATAAGAAACTACTTATAAGTACTTTGATCACCAAAACAAAACATTGGAGGAACAATTTACTAATTTATTTAATGTATTATTTAAAAAAAAATTAAATCTAACTGCACTTACACTGACCTGTTCTGATAGCTGTAGTAGACTGAATCTCTCGGGATTGTACACAGTTGTTTACCATAACAACACAACACCTGTGGGTTGAACACATATTTTCGTCCACAGCAGTAGCCTAAAGACTGCATGACTCCATCAATTTCTGATTCAAATACTTTTGCCAGCTGGAAAACAAGAACATATCTATAGTAAGCTACTCTTATTGATACTAATTCAGCAGTATTAGTCTAAACCAAGAACAATCTTTATCCCACATCCAGGAAATCACAATGTACATCACCATTTAGTATTATACAAACTTGATAAAATAATACATTCATTAATAAAAAAAATTATAATTAGATTACAGTTAATTATCCAATTATACTATATTGTGTGAGGTATGTAGGACTTCTTAAGTTACCACTTACGTTACTGCAGTATTTGTATACACGAGAGGTTTTTCTATTATATAGCCATGCATTATCAAACATCAGCCAGACATCGTCAACATATTCCCAAGGATCAGCATACTGGCCAGTGTCCAACTTGCGTTTAATTGTTGACAAATCCATTGGTTTCTTGACAATATCGTAGTAATCCTGAAACACAGATAAAATTAAGTTGTTAGCTTATATCAACCTATTTCTATCCAGGATTTGGTGGAATCTTACAAGGGCAGTATATCGTTTTTAATTTTATTAAAAAGATAAAAATTTCATATTTCAAAGATATGTTTAAATGAATTATTAGCTTCACTGGTTTATCAAACTTAGAAAACATGTTAAATTCCAATTTCCTGTTACATAAAACACTCTAAACACAGAACTCTGCAGAACACTAAACATCTGATTATTTAGGTGATTGTTAATCAATAACATATTTAAATTTGTTTAACCACTCTGTCAGTATTTATGTGAAAGTAACAATTTTATATATCATTTTTATATAAAACTGATCAAAATACATTTGTCACCAGAAAAGCATTAAATTTGTAATGTTCAACAACAATGTTAATATTATAATAAAACAAGAAAAACAAGAAGAACCAAGTTATCATCACTGGATATTAAACAAGTTTCTTTTCTAATGATTGTTACTGTACATTAAATCAGTTTAAATTAGGTCACAACTGAAATCCTTAACATGAATGATACATAAGTGAATATTTCATAAATGTAACTCTTCTTGATTTTAAGGGTGTAGTTATCCTTTTGTCTGTTATATGCCAAAACATTGGCAAAGTTTTGAAAAGATTACATCCATACTGAAAGATCTAAATAAATAAAATTCTAAACAGAGATGTCGAAGAGAAGAACAAAATAGATATTGTATACTACTATACTGTACACTACTACATGCGATCCTCGCTTGAGAAACAAACAAAATTCATGCAAACACAGACAGCAAGTGCAATTTGTAATGTGTGCATGTGTGTGTATGTGTGAAACTAATGTCCATTCTACCACTCCCTTGCTTATGTAAACAATAAACCAACAAAACAGGTCCTATACAACCTACCACTGCATCTTTTCTCACCTTCTAGATAGGGGAAATTGTACATATTTTGATTAAAATGGATTAAAAAATCTTCATCACAACAATTTAATTTTTTCATGCAGGGATAATGTTTTCCTATAATGTGCAGTAATAGTTAAAATCTGAAGTATATAACCTAAATGAGCATCCATTTCAATTACTACACAATATTAAACTTTTAAGATAGTTCACTTGTCATGAATTGATGAAAATGTCATGCGGACATAGGTGAGCAAATATCTGTACAAAACAACAACTAGACTACAACACATCTATAAACCAAAAGGCTGTACACAAGGGAATGGGCCTTACACTGTATGCCATAGCTCCAGATAGAAAAATAAAGGTCAAGCTAAGGCTGTGAGATATAGGAATACAAAATCTAGTACCAGCTGAGTACTGCAACAAAGACAGTGACCTCTGCTGTACATACAATGATCCTGTATACAAGCAGAACAAACAGCACAGTACACCAATTACCACCCAACCAATGCCAGCCCAGGGGGCAGCATGAGTTGGGCACTTACTGGAATCTGTAGCAATACAGGATCGACAGCCTGACGGAATGGAATAGATTCCGGGTCTTGTTTATACAACCTCTCTAACGTGGGCATCAAGGCCTGTCGTAATTCATCTGGCTTGAACACTACAGGGTATAAGACAGTACACACAAAATTCGCTTAGTCCCCGGTCCAACTAACAGAAAAATCATTGACAGTGATTGCACTATCACCACACCACACTGTGTACAAGCCACGCTGCTCTGTACCAACCCAATAATACATGCCTTTAGAGGGATAAGGCCTAATCTATGTAAGCTGCTGCCAAGACATGTTTGTCATGACATTTCACTGGTGTGTATATATACAAGCAGTAAAAAGAAGCAGGAGCATGAGTGTGCGTGGACAGAGTGAGAGTGGCATGTGTACACCAACATATCCCCAGAGCTGTGATTTTCTGGTGGCAGGGATAGCTCCAAACACTTACAGGAATATTTAACAACATTGCATCCACTGGCTGCCTGAAAGGCAAGGAATCAGGCTCTTGACGGTAGAGTTTTTCCAATGTAGACATGAGCACCTGTCGAAGTTCATCTGGTTTCCAGACTGGAATAGTGCAATACATTCATAGACACTGACATTACCGGAAACATTATACCAAACATTTCCATATGCTGATCACACACTTCTGCTTACCACAATTACATACACTTCACAACAATAATAACATCATATATGAGAATAATTTCAAGTTAAGATATAACGTGTCATAATATTCAATTACTTTAATTCATAAATACTCTCAAATAATTATAGACAAAATACATGATGGAATCATAAAAGAATCACATGTTTAAATCAACTAAATACAAATATGTTTACTACTGTGTCATCAATTTAATTTACATACCTTTCTTGTTCGGTTTAGACAGCACCAAAGCATTACTTGGTGTGCTTGCTGTATCCATGGCCTCTTGTCCAGAACTGGCAACATCAGGTTTCTCTTCAGTTTCACTTTTCTTGCTCATATCACCATCCGATTCTGTTTTAACAGTACCACCTTTGCCGTCATCAACTTCAGCTTTTACTTCCATCTTTGATTCTAACTGGATTGAATGACCATCAGTCTGTAACTCTGACTTTAAAACTGGCTTCATATCCAGACCATTATCAGCACTCGTTACAACACTACCCTTGCCACCTTTGCCACCTTTACTAGCCCAGGAATCATTAGTTGAGGAATCAAACTTATCAATGCTGTTTTCCTGCTTCACATCCAAATCACTAGCATCTTTGCCACTGCTGACACTTTTACCAAAGGTAGTCTGGTCAGCTGGTTCTTCTTTTATATTCTGTACTATTTGGTCACATGGACCAATGTTTTGGGTTGGTTGCTGACTAACTGCTGTATTAGCAATATCAACTGACTGTGGTGGTTGACTGATCTGTGGTAGATGGTTAGCCTGAGAAATGGCTAATTTCTGCTGAGGTCGTTGCGTGGCTAAAATAGTGCCTGATATCGCCCTATTCTGGCTACTAGTGGCAGGTACAGTCTGCTGTTGTAAAACTGTCTTGTCAATCTCTTTCTTAAGTGCCTCATCTAATTGCTGCTGTGACTCTCGTAAAGCTGGACTAACATTAGTCTGTCCAGGAACAGTTGCATTTGGAATCTGCAATAATAAATCAATCAAGTCAATAGTTTACAATCAGTCAAAATCCAGCAATCTCACATGGGTCAACTCAGGCTTAGAAAATGTTACTGGTATTATCATTTATCATTCATATATTTAATCTACTATTACCAACTTTAATATGGTACCCATTCTGTGGTTCAGTGTATACATAAAAATTAAGACAAATAAATATGTACTTTCTAGATATGTACCACTCTATTCAATAACCCATCACATCAAAAGTTGTCAGTTTAAAGACAATTCAAAACACCAACTTCCAAATAAAGTATACAGTTTGAAATACTTTTAAGCATGATGCAATGCTAAATAGTTATCAGTGAAATAAAGACAATATAAGTAACATACCTGGCTAATTGTAGTAGCAGGAACTGGCTGACGGAGCAAATTATTTGTCATGTCTTGTCTGATAACATGAGTTGCAGCATTCTGTGGATACAGATCAGGGGTTACAAGACTGCTTGGTCCAGTCATCTGTTGGCCTGGCAATACTCCACCTTGTCGCAGTGGTCCATCTAGAAGTGAAACATGGTGTTAACAAAACAATAGACACCCCAAGGTTTTTTAAATATAAAAACCAGTGAACCAATAAATCATAATCAACAAAACCAAAACAAGTCAGATATATTTCTACCACATATAAATGCTGAACATTTCAGAGCATTTCTATATAATAAAAACATACTTTGTGTAGGCTGTCTGACTATCTGAGGTGGTGGACCTCTAGGATGGACTGCAGTACCTGGAATTTTAGCCTGAGCCTCCATACGACTCCGTCGCTTTTCTTCTAGTTCCTTCTGGATTTTGTAGATTTTTTCAGCCAACAAATGATAATATTCCTCCTAGAACACATACAAAAAGCTGACAGGTTAATCAGTGCACATTAAATACCTGATTCAATCACAAGATAGAATGCAAAGCAAATGTTACCATTTGTCAAGAATACTCCTGAATTAGGGATCACAGATTACCACATTCAGGGCAAATAAAAAGACTTCATTAAGTCAATGACAGGACCAGAAAAATTGGTTGCCCAGATGCCTGGGACTTGTGGATTTTGTGTTCGGGCAGGTCCAAAATACTAGTATGACTGAGCTACTGCCACTTTGAGGCAAAACATGCGAGTCTTGTGTTTGTTTTTGGTGCAAGGGGTTTCAGATGGTTTGGAGCTCTTCATGGTGGAACAAATGCACAGAAATTCTATGGCATGATCACATCTAGAACCTTATGAAAATGTGTTCATAATTCTGTTAGATATGCCTACTAAAAATCAACAAATATTAGTATGTTAACATATTATGTAAATAATATTATATTGTGATATATGTTACGATTTGTTTGGAAAACTGTTACATTGTATAGGAACTGGTCAATGCCATTCTGAAATTGGATTTCATCAATCAATCAAATCAAAACAAATATTTTGTGACAAATAAATCAGTTTGATTCACCTCATCTATGTTATAGATAATTCCTGCTAAGGGCTGAGAATATTATTCAAAACTCTGGGTTTGTTTATTGTCAATAGATTTCAAATGAAGCTACCAACTTTTGACTCTTCATTGATGACTTAGCCAGGTTGCAGGGATGGCCAGAGCATTAAGCCCTCATATGACCTCAAAATTTTCATATCTGGCATACAAACAATTGTAGAGGGGGGTGGTAGATCCTTTTGAAACTTAGATATCGCCCAACATAGTAGCACTGCTTAGATGTAACTGTGGGGGGTGACTGACTGGCATTAAGATCACAGATTTTAATTATAGAATATCAATTATGTGGTCACAGTTACTGTGGTCACAGCAAACTTAAGAATCTGGCATTCTCTGTTGACTCCAGTGCAGATTTGCTTGGACTAGTAATTTCTGGGGGCAGCTGGTAAAAAAATTTGTTGGACCCAATAAGAAATTTTGTCGGGCTAGTGGACTTAAGTTTTACTAGCCCAGGAGCTAGTGAGATGAAGAAATATCGTTCTGCCACTGCAGAGCGAACACACTTAGAAAAAAATAAACTATTTTATTGTACAACCTTCTACCAGCAAATTTTAAAAAGAAACTGTCCAGTTTAAGTGTTAAGCATAAAGTGTTTATTTTCTATTCATGTGTTCAAACCACCAGCAATGAAAATATTGAAAATTAACAATATCATCCTCAAAACATGAAAAATAGAAAATACACACTATATATTAATGTGACCCAACACATATGGAACTATATGCATTAATGTATTTTTGTACTAAAACTAGCCTAAATTTATTGGTTGTCATCAAGCCAGAGATACCACTGAGCCAGTCACCAAGCTGTTTAAGGGAAAGATCAGTGTCTGCTGTAGATAAAGGTATGTATACTTGGCTATCATCTGCATATAAATGATGGTCTAATCTAGTCTATTATTTACTTATTTATTTTGTTCATCCACATTCCCTAACAAACCAATCAATCATTCCACACTGGAAGATGTACTCAGCTACTGAGGTTGATTATGTAACACAGTACATGATTTATCAAGCAAGCACATATTTTACAAAAGAATAATGAGGGGTACATGAATCAAAACTTAAATAAACAGTGACAAAGTTGGAACTGCCTGTTTAATAGATAGATAAAAATAAGTAAATACAATTCACTCCAAACAGGGTCATATACAAGTCATTCAGTTGGTGAAACTTAGTCAGCTACCTCTTTCCATTTTGCATGGCAATCCTGAGGATAGTATTGCTTTTTGTAACTAGGGTAGCTTATTTCCTCCATCAGTAGATAAACTCATCCGCACACTGATCCATCTTGACAATGTCGGCCTTAAGGTGCAACTTCTCTAACTTGAAGTCCTCCAACTCATCAACACATTTGTGTTTCAGTGAGTTGGATTCATGCACATATTGACGTCATTATGGTAGGCCTGACGGGACATCATGAGGTCTTTGGTGATGTCAACACTAAAGATCCAGCAAACAGACATGATGTGGTCATGCACAACTAACTGTGCTATGTATTTTTGCAGTCTAAACAATTTAATTTAAATTTAACAAAACTCACCATTTGGTGCAGTTGTAATGGTGCTGTGTGGATGTGTTGTACTTTTAACATGACCGTCCAGGCTGTCTTGAGCTTTGTTCATGATGTTGATTGATTTTGCACATAACAGATATCATGCAGAATGAATGTTTCTTGTCAGATCAACAAACCAATTTTTTGTATGCCACCAATGATCTTCAAATTTACACTTTCCTTTCTAAAGTGCCATCATATCAGTAAAACATAAATTCCAATTGATAAATTATTTTCAAAGGAAACTGGTGTTTTGTCAACCACTTTGTGAATAGCACTCTTACATTCCCACATGTTATTCTATTACCATGGCACAGTTCAGATATAATAATGTAGCTGCACAATCAAAGCAAAAACAGACCTTTTCCAGGGTTTTAAGGGTTCAATCCTACCCAACAGGAGTTTTTGCTACTGGTAAACAGGACATCAAAATTCAGGAGTTTTAAAGAGTTTTCAGGAATTTGTGTGAACTTTGGTCATGACTTGTTAATGAAAGTGATCTGCTTTCAGGGGTCATCAAAACCTGTTAATCATCAGAATAGAAGAATATCAGCATCTAAATTTTGGCATATGTGATTGGTATTTTAACTGTGGCCATGAACTCTTCAACATTCTTCATAACCAAGATGCATTATGTGTACCAGCAACTCCAAAACTGGTTACATTCACTGACCAAATAATAACATGGATATAACTAGTGAAGTCTTTTGAGGTTGAAAATCACGGATTCCTCATTCTTTGTCCAATTACAACATGCTATTCATATTCACAACACTTTGGCACCAAGATAAGTACAGTTTGTTTGTATTACAGATGTTAATATCACTCACAAACATGACATAATTACAAGGTATATGAAAAGAAATAGCTGAAAATTTACAAATAGGATATCATAAGTGAAGCGAGCCCGAAACAGCTTGGGGGGGTGCTAAACCCACAGGAAACTAAACCTTTTTGTGTAATTATAGAGTGATTTCCAGGCAATCTGTGAATACATGGGTGGATCCTAAATTAGTACTTTTTTTACAGATGAAGACCACAATTTGAAAATGTTGTCATCCAACTCCCCATATATCTACAATCATTCCATACTAAAGCTTCAATCGCATATTTCTGAACATAACTACACCATAATGTTACTGCACAAGGTCTCACTTTTAAATACAAACCCTACTCTCTCTGGATAGCATCAGTGATCATCGCCACCAACACTGTTATTTACTATTACTTGCTATCATCAATACAGACTGAAAATGGTTAGCAGCAATGCCAGGCTGCATTGATTATATCACCTATTATCACCCACTACAACTTGTTGGAATATACACACTTGGTACACTACATGAAAAACACTGTTTGAGGGAGAAAATAATAGCTTGCAAAGCACAATTTTGTCATATAACTCACCATAAATGACGTACAGCAACAACAATCCAAGAAAACCATAGATTTCGAACAGGGTAAATCACTGCCAAATTCTGTTAGTGTATTCTAATTACAATAGTTCCTATCATTCAACAGCCTCATTCACTTGATGGCACCAGATAATACAGTGAGCTTGAAATATCAGAATTTGACGAAAAATACGTCTATAAAATTCAGAAACAGTTGGATGGAGAAAATGAAGCACTGAACCTGTGATGAACAAGTGAAGTGTTGCCTGGATATAAATGCACCCATGTTTCTCAACGGATTTACCCGAATCACCAAATTCATCATACAATTAGTGGAAATCTACTAATTATGAGAATTTTCTCATCCCCGATGAAAGACATCAGAATAATACTAAAAGCAGCCTGGCTTGTTCACATCACAATTTATTATCTCGTACTAACTAGATTTCTGATTATATTTCTACATTGACTGTGATGGACAGATACAGATAAAATTCTTCCAGCTGACAAATTGTGGTTCTCATTTTTCCCAATAAAAACCTGTTTTTATGAGATACCATCAAAATACCTTATTTGAACTGTCAAAAAAACCTAGTCATAAATGAAACAATAGTGGTTTGGGATGTGTTTGTAGCTCAGGCAGCTACCTTTGTGATAAGAATGTATTTATTTACAATGTTAGGAGTTTGACATTTAAAAGTATTGTGGGGAAATATAACAAAACACAATTTTATTTGTAATAATGTAGTTTATAAAAGATTTTATGTACCATATATTGTATGCAGGATTTATTACTGAAAATATATAAATGGACTTTAATAAGTAATTTTTGACATTTTGTATGAACATTTCAAAATGTTTTTGAGATGACAGTTTTAACTGGTACTTTAAAGGAACAGTTCACCCTCAGATAATATGATTTAAATATGTAATGGTTATAAATAGAACTCCAAATCCCACAATAGTAATCACTAACTCTACCTGATATGATAGATATAAACCTAATTACTGGAGGGAAGCCATTACAGTTTCCTCGAATGCTTGATTGTGTGCTTGAAGGAAAAAATGTGTTCTGACCTCAGATGGCACAAGTTTTATGTGCCCATCTATATCCCAATCAGGTCAGACCCTTTGTTCAACCTAACTACTACTAGCTGATGTTGTAGGCTGTTCATTTACATATATCTGACAGCTTGATAGATGCTTCTTGTTACAAGAGTAGAAAACAATCATCTTAAGGAATTTCACTTTATGGTTTTCTTTAGCGATTTCAGTAACACATGAGGCTGTTTGGAGCAACTATACTGTAATCTTGCTTTTGTCATGAAAATACATGTTTGGCTGAGAACCTGGTACTACAAACAAATTGTGGGAAGTGACATCAGATTTCAAGAGCATCCAGTCTGTGTCTGGCTTCAAAAAGGCTGTGCCCACAGATTATTAATAGTCAATTAATCAACACTTTGAACTGGATTATTTAATATGTGGTTGATAGCATTCATGTTTTCACATCATTTATAATTTGTGTGAGTATACTAACCCTGACATACTAACCCTGAATACAATGTGTTTGTAATGTGCGCATTACTATTCCATATTATCTTATTTGATTGTAGATATGTAATTATTAAGACCATCTAGGTTAGAAAGCAAACATTATCCATCAATAATTCACAGATAATGTATAATCTTTAGATCGTCACAGAATGTCAATAAAAGGACATGCATTATGATTTTGTTCTAATGATATGTAAAAAAAATCAGATAAAGAATATAATCAGATCAGAAAAATTTTAGCATCTCCAGAAATTGTACAATCAGATAACTTTACCATACCAAGGTATCAATCAGGACTAACAAATGTGCCAACAAAAATTGTCTTTTGCTGAGCTGTACAAAGACAAAGGTATGTTGGTTTCATATTTCAAATGGCTTTAGTCACTACAAACTAAAAGTTAGTTCTAGGAGTGACTCATTGTCATAAATTCATTGTGTGAAAAGGAAGAACTGCTTCATTCAGTCACAAAGGTAAGTGGTGTTTGTAAACATAAGCCAGCATGGATCTGTGAAAATACACATGTCAAAAGTAAAGCAGCAATCTGTATTTGTTGATAGGTCACAATCACTGAACAACAATATTTCAAGAATGATATGGTGAAAAGATTACAAGCACCCCTTAAAACAGGAGGGCATAAGACCTCAGTTAGAGAATAATAACAATTCTTTTAGTCATTTTCAGGAGCTTACTTAATTAGACTAATGATGACCAGCTTTCCATAGAGATAATAGAAGAACCATGCTCACTCACTGATCAAGATATATGTGATGCTTCACAATACATCAACAAAAGAGAAGCTCTGGATATACACAAGATGACAAACAACAAACTTCCAAATGGGGTCACAAGTACATTGTCAATGTGTTGAGTGGTGATCTGTTCTTGTGGAGGTTGATGTGTTATTATGGATGTGTGACTGTCAAAGGGCAATTTAAAATCTCTACTCAAATAAATAAATGCCAGACACAAAAAAAAAATGAAACAAGCACTGGTATGTCAGGTGACACCATTCAACACTTGAATAACTTTAGATGTGATAATTTAGTATAACAAACTTACCCTGCTGTTGGCTGTTTCATACATATCTCCTTCCACTTTTCTTGCATATTGGACTAGATTGTTCATTCGGCGATCTCTCCATGTTACGGGATCTTGCGTCGGAAAAATGGCTTGCACCCTGAATGTAGCAGACCGGTTAACATTATAAGATCAGCCTCAGAGGCTACTGCTCCAGCTGAACTAGTTACACAGACATCAGTTTCAAAACAATTTGTATAACACTCCAAGCTACCAATAATTTCAGTGAATAGAATACTACCCCAACAATGAAATATTTATGGTAACCTGTTATAGCTAATAACAATTTTCAGTGTATTAAACACACAAAAATAAATACTTACAACTTATGCACAAGATGATTTCTTAGATCTTGGGTAACACTCTGGTGCCACTCCTTTACTTGGCGATTTGGCACCGCTGTCATACTGGGATCTGTTGGTCCAGATGGTCCACTAACTAGGCTGGCTACAGTACTGGCAATACCTGCACTGTGACCAGATACAGCAGCACTAGCTGGATTCAAACTTGGTACACCAAGCTGAGGAAGCTGTGAGGAAATTGGATTAGAAGGCTGAGCAGATACAGGTTGTGACTGGCTTGTGTTACCCAGCACACCTGCCAAGCTCTGCTGACCCAGCTGGTTTAATGAACCAGCTGCAGATGCTGCACCTGAGTTCTGGAGTGGCACATGTACACCAAACTGATTTTGTGCCAGAGGACCAGTTTGAGATGCTGAAGGGGCTGGTAATCCCAATGATTGATAAGCTCGGGCCAATTCTTCTGGTACTGGTTGCTTCTGTGATTGGGTTGGAGTTACTGTTTGCATTGTCTTCACACCTAAACAATAGTTAACCATAAATATTTTGGTATAGCATTGTGCCAAATCATCACAATTAAGGACTGATTATTTATCACTAGCACCAGAACAAATTTATATTATAGAGAAACATTTGTTATGCAAATATGGGAAGTGGTCCATATCTTGAGCTACCATTATTATGAATTAGTATCCCTTTTTGCTAAGCAAGATACTGTTAATTCTGCTAATATTAACTCTGCACAGATAGCAATGACTTTCTGACACAAGAACTTAAAACTGATGAACAAATTTTAAAGGACTATGTATTAACTTACCTGGATTGCGTTTATCAACCACTTTCAGTGGTAAACAAACAGGACAATCATTTCTTGTACAGTTCTTCCAATGGGTAATTATTTGCCTTGATGATGCGCAATGAGCAACTGAAATAAAACAATTATTATTAAAATAGAAACATGTAAATTACCACATAGGATTACCCTTGCAGCATATAATTAAATGATATTAAAAGTTTCATATGACATACCAAGACATGACTTTCCAGCATTGCAGGTTGTCATATGATTAAGAACATTCTTCATAGTTCTGCAGTGTGGAAGGTTACAAGGTCTGCTTTCACCATTTGTAGTTTGTTCTCGGCGCTGACACTTATGGGCATGTAACAAGAGAACAAGCTGCTGCTGAATAAGTTTACGTTTTTCTGGATCAGCCACAGGGTGCTGCACTCCACCTGTAGCGGATTGGCCAGTCTGAGCACTCTGTAAATATGCCAACAATTAGCCAATAAAATTACATTAAATACTGAAAACACAACAAATATTTTATAAATATTTGTCACTTAACACAAGCACATTATGCAGTGACAATGCTCTCACATCACTAACATAACCCTCCTATCGCAGACCACTCATATTTATGTTAAGCATGACATTAATAAACACAAAATAAGTAGAAGCATTAGCCTTCTTCCAGAGAAGCATGTCACTGTACCTCAATTCTAAAAAAAACATTACTCCTAGTAGGAGGACATGAACAATCTTAAAATCACATAACCATCACAGGATCACAATCCACATTGAACCAACCCATTATTTCAGATACTCAATTTCAAGCCAGTCCACTAAAATATATGGACGTGATCAACGGGTCAGAGAACTATTGGTGAAGAATGTAATACAATGAATGAACAGAACTAACATAGCCCATGTCAGACATGGGGTCAATTCAATTCCGGAATTGGAAACGATGGGCAATTCTAATATTAGAATTGCTTATTTAAAAAAAAAGGAATTGGAATTAATAAATTTCGATGATGATTAGTGCTTTATGGCCACTTTTGTGGACATGGATTTACCATGGTTATTACCGTCCACGGAAGAAACATGTCAACCCTGATGGTAGGCTAAATGGGCAGAGCAACCTCCAAAAGGTAATGAAGCAAAGCCAAAGATGAAACACCTTTCAGATATGCCCACGCCAAATTTCAAACATGGGTGGTAACAATCTGCAATCAAACATGCTACTGTTAGACCATGGAGGCGGCCTTGATAAATTTGGAAATGAAGTTTGCTACAAAACAAATCCACAAATTAATTTTTTTATGACAATCCTACTTGGAATATAAACTACTCCGAGTAGGTATTCTAAGTAGATACTCAAGAGTACCTATCATGTTAAAAAATGGATGGGAATTCATTAATGTGATGTGGAATTGACCACATGTATAACTGGAAAAGTCAAATCAGTAAAATAAGAAGTGTAGTGCTGATAGCTGTCAACTTTGTTATTAATATTTGCTAGCATGGGAACCAAAATAGTGGTTAATGTTAAGCTTCATGCTTGCAGTGCAACATTGTTGTAAATGAAATGGGCAGTTTGCCAAGTCTTAAACAAAAACAATGCCATGTGGCTGTAAGAACCTATAGACTTGTCTCCACCGTTGAAATATATAATATTAGTATGCACTTTCAAATTAAAATGGTGTACCAGTCACTTTGAAACTGAGAGGAAATAACTCCTAAAATCTGTTTTAAAGAACCACTGTGTATCATTAAATATAAACCAAAACACAAGGTTAAAAAGATTAATTAATTAAAAGTATAATCTGATAAAAACAAAAGGAAATTTAAGTGAAGCTTTGTTTGCTTGATCTTGGCTAATGGAAAAGTATATCAATAATTCTAATAACAGCTCAAAAACAGATATTAAACACACTGGTATTCCATTACATCTACATAATAAAGCAACTCCCCATCAAAATTTTAAAATGCTTCTACAATAAATATATCATGTTTGCTGAAAACATCATCATTAAAACTAGAACAGAATTATATTATAGAAATATTAAAAAAGTAGTAATGTAGTGTCAATACACTGATGCTGTTACCCTTTAGGTCATGAAATTATGACAAAGTAACTTATGTTCATAAGTCTACAATTATAGATTATTCATATCTAAACATGCAAGCAAGGTTTAAGATCTAGAGCAAAAACAATGTGCTTGCCATAGCAAGATGGTCAAAATGTAACTTATATATAGATAGTAAGTAATCAACATGAAATCTGCTTAGCATGTTGAATAAAACCAATAAGTTATCTAAAAGCAAATAATCCTGCTTACTAAACTTCACTGTGACAGTTGTGAACAAAATCTATCTTGTAAAAGTGAAGCTGATAGTGTCCAACTAACTTTTCTGGGCAATACATAACACTGGCTCTCTGATTGGGATATTAACAGAAATCATCTCATATTTAGGCATCTAGTATGTATTTAACTGATGTACTTACCTTCATAAGCTGTGGCTGAGATGTGGCAGTTAATGCTCCTGCATGTACCATGTTTGGTTGGGAACTAATTGGGAGAGGTCCACTGGTAGGCGACATCACGGTATTTCCTACAGAGTTTGGCAATATATTTGCCTGTGTGAGTGTTCCCTGAAAATTGGAAACCTGTGTTGTGTTCGTAATACTCCGTGTCATGGCTGCTATGCCACCCATTCCCTTATGCGGTCCATTCATAAACTGACTCTGGTTCACTGCAGGATTTCCTACACTGTTCATAGGGCCTCCCAGGATGTTTGGCTTGTTATTTTGAGCCAAAGAGTTTGCGATATTTCCTACTGTGATGCTGCTGCTTGTCAACCCACCACTGCTAAACGTCACTGAACTCAGCAGGTCATTACCAAGCCCTGGCACTGATGTTGAGACACCAACTTTATTCCCAATCATATTTGGTGATGATGCTAAACTGTTGCTGAGCATGCTCTTTGAAACATTTGTGAAGTTGTTTGCAAGACTACCAGGATGACTCGATTGCCCAAGTGATCCCTGAAGATGACCGACAGAGTTTGAAGTATTTGATGTTGATGAAGTGACTGATAAAAGCTGTGACAAATGCTGATTGCTAAGAATATTTTCTTCCGAAGTCTGTACCAACCCTCGGTCACTAGTGCCATTGGATTGGACATCGGAACTGCCAAGTGTACCCAATTCATCAGGTAGATCATCCAAAAAGTTTAAGTTCAATTCTGATAAATAAATAAAACATAATTGTATTACAACTTCTACATCAAACTTGACATCAAGGAACAGTGCAAACGAATAATACGAAAACTTTTATACAACATCGATACGTAGTACAAATAGACATATTGATATTCCATACGAGATACTAGTCTAAGACAAGGATTGAAGGAACAAGTTAGATAAATGAAAGCATGGAAATTCCGGTGCATAACCGGTTTGCTTGTTCAACAATTTACTAGAATACTTATAATAATAAAGTGTATTACATACAATTTACACAACTCAAACATCTAAATAAACGAAGAAAATAGCAAATGTTACCTCCATCCTTCGACGTGTGGGACGGAGACGATATTTTTGCCCTTTTCGTCGGCGGGCCTTCCTGCTTATCGGCCATGTTTATGTTGTGAGATTTATAGAAAATCAGAACAGCAATACTGACTTCAAATTCATGGAAATGGTGCAATGTACTCAAAGAGTGTCCTTCGAGGGGTATAACTACACCGTATGTGTGACTAGGATGCACAACATCTCCACTTTATCCGAGGCGCAGTGGTGCCGTCGAATTTCCACCATCATCGGAAAGCCAACAAAAAAGAGAATTTTCAAGTGATGATGATGCCTCCATCTCGGCTCATGAAACGATCATGGCCTTCCGTCATCCGGTAAGATTGTTCCTCGTCACACCATCTATTCCTTTTGTAAATAAAAAGTCATCCAGACCGGTATTATGAGGACGTATTTCGCTCCGCAGAAAAGGATTTCCTCGGTCAATTCGACAAAGATGGCGGCTGTTGATCAAGTTTTACGCTTGTCAGAGAAAACAACGGAGTTTGCCGAAGTCGCTCTCGGCGGCGGAAATAAATTATTCATAGGAATGCCCTATCACGTGGGTCAAAGCGAGCATTTCTATTGGTTAAGAGGGGGAATTTCATCACGTGACCGATGAAGTCGTCATTCATCGAGTATTCCCGAACACATGGAATTATGGGAATTATTAAATATCCAATCATGTAGCTGACACTGTTAAACGGGTAGGACCCTAGTAAACAGAACGAAAGTAATGTTATTCAAACGTAAACGTTTTTTTCTTCTCCCACCTTTAAATAACGGCGTAAATAACTGGACAAGTCGTACCAAAGGGAATCCTTTTATCCAAGAAGCTTTATAACCATTCCTATAAACATAATCAACATAACTTTTTATCATTTTTAATCATTTTATACATTAGCTAGGTCTGCGTATTTTTTAATTAAGACAACCTCATTAAGGGGTATCCGCATTGATGCGTTTAGGGTTGTTGTTGTTTGTTTATGCTACACCTTTGGACGCGTTAAATTATTTTAAAATGTATTATATGTGTTTGAGTAAATACTTTACAGTAGATGCGGAATCAGTGATCGTGATTATATATCACCCCAACAATACATGAAATGATATTATTTAGACAATAAAATTACATCTCATACATGGATTATGACATCTAATTATTAATTAAACATAATTGTATAATATATTAAGTTGAGTGTTGTGCACCATGTACAACTAAACTGGAGAGACAGGCAGGGACTGATGTTTATGTATATACTTGATTGTTATCCTGATTGGATGAAAGAGTATAGTTAGGTATTTGATTGGTTGAAAGAGTAGTTAGGTATTTGATTGGTTGAAAAGTAGTTAAAAAAAAGTGAGCTCCGGTGGCCTAGCGGTTAAGCACCCGGCACCGGTGCTAACGGTCGCAGGTTCGAACCCCGCAAGAGGTCGAAACTTTTCCAGGGATTAATTTCTCGGCTCACTACATCGTGGGTGGCTGACAACGTTAAATGGCGCTGCCGTCTCCACTGAATTATTTAAAATAAAGGGGGACGTTAAAAACCCCTGAGGACGTAAAACACTCCCCTCGGGGTATTTCGGCTCCATCTTTCGTACTGCTCCCCTGTGAGTGGTGGGGGAGGAAGTTTCTCAACCACTCCAACATAGAGGCTGCGCTGATTAAGCGACAGCCTGGGGATTCTCCCCGAAAAACAAAACCAAACCAAAAACAAGTAGTTAAAAGCTCAGGCATCTTTGTGTCCGTAGAACACCCCTAACACTATGCCGGCACTGTCAAGAAGTATACGACCCGGTACATTATCTGCTCAACTGCCCAGTCTACCCGAAGCACCGAAGAATACTTAAAGGTCATCTCCGCCCGGAAGACTACAAACTTCCAGACCGCCACCTAGCAGCATTGATCATAAGGAAATCAACATTCCTACCAGACATCATAACCCCACTTCTCCAGAATGATCCCTACATATACCAAGGACAGTTCAGACCGCCCCGATGGACTAGTGGATAAGAGCGTGGAGGCCGGAAGTTCGGATCCCCGCCACGACATTATAGTAGGAGGAGTTTTTAGTCCAATCAGGCAACTGGTAAGGCTTTTTCTCCTCCGAAGGTGACTTTTATAGTAAACTGAGGTGCCACCATGTTAAACAACTCCCAGTTCGCCCATCGTCATAATAACAGAAGTCAACACCAGGTGGCTGTGCCTAATAGGCGACAGCCAGGGGTCTTTAACCCAAACTTCAACAAGTTACAAGTGTCCATACATATAAAGTGATATATTATAAACCGTGTGTGTGTGTGTGTGTGTGTTCACTGAATTAAGCACAAATAAAGTACATCCTAAAAGGGTTCTATATAATACACTAATCAACACTTCGGTAGATGCACGTCTGCATGGCTCTTACAACCGGTGCCGTAGACCCGGCCCAAGCAAATGCACTAATTAGGTTTCCTGTTTGAGTTAACTGCTCGACGATGATTAATTGATGTTTCACGGCCACTTTTGTGCACGTGGTAGGCTAAACGGGCCGAGCGACCTCCAAGGGTAATGAAGCGAAGTCAAATAAGAAAAACTTTCAGATATGCACACGCCGAGATTCGAACACCGGTGGTAGTGATCTGTGATATAATACGCTACCGCTAGATCATGGAGGCACCTTGAGTTAACTGCTCGATCCGTGGGACCTAGCAGCATAGACACATGCAGTAGCTACTCAATTAATTAACTTTACTACTTTAGGGAAAGCGTTGGATGCCATAACTCGGGTCTCGGATCTTTCTAGACGGATAATTCTACGCAATCCGGAACTCAAGTACAGTGTCTGAAACTTCTGATAGAAGTCATATATGTATAACCAAATACAACGTATTCTGGATAAACAGTATATATTATTTAAAAAAAAATTAAACTGGCCCCGAGGATATGTACAGCACATATTCTATTAATTTGGATTATCCTAGATCGCTCGAAAATTAGGGTATGCCTACGGTGTATGCATATATATCATATATCCAAAATGTTAATTATGAATTAAGTAGTAACGGGTTGAATTTGTCAAACAGCATATATATGATTATAGCTATCTATCTATCACCAGAAAAGACGTACGCATATCATGTGTATTGATCTTTGTAATAATTGATGACGCTTAATTACTTAATTATGTTCAATCTCGTATCATAGACGTATGCATAGATTTGTACCAGAATAATAAAATGTTGAGATTATTAAGTAGACCGTGCCCCCACATAGACACGCACGCACACACGCGCGCGCGCGCGCACACACACACACAGAGAGACGTGCTCATTCGATAGAGCCAACCTGGGCGACCTCACGGTCTAGCATATTAGTTTAATTATAGAAACATTAATCCAAA
Organism: Paralvinella palmiformis; assembly: GCA_025642065.1. Classification (NCBI taxonomy): domain Eukaryota; kingdom Metazoa; phylum Annelida; class Polychaeta; order Terebellida; family Alvinellidae; genus Paralvinella; species Paralvinella palmiformis. The sequence goes on from JAODUP010000054.1 coordinate 135,613, forward strand.
TTATATGATATCGTCTTACCTCAGAAAAAAGATAGATACCTGAGAATATAGCGCGCGTGTGTGTGTGTTGTAGTACGCATGTGTGTGTACAAAACATTGTGTGTTATAGTGCGCACACGTGCGTATGTATGTGTACAAAACATTGTGTGTTATAGTGCGCACACGTGGGTATGTGTGTGTACAAAACACTAACATGTTAAAGCGTAAAAGACATTGATGCTGGATGTTATCCCCTTTTAGTAGTTAAAAACACAAGACTACCACAGGGGCATATACCATATATATATATATATATATATATATATATATAGCTAGCTAGTTGATTAATTAGCCGTCCATTTGGATTTAGCATTTTTGTCATATTATGTACATATATTGATATATTTTTAATCCAGTAGTTGACGAACTTTTTATCATTCGAGAATGATATAGACCCAATTCAGACCGCTGTTGTATTATATTTTGATTTTCTTTGCCTTATTTCGTTTAATGATTCACAATCTTGTAAGATCGAGGGATATCACACAACTTAAAAGAACCACAGTGTCATCTTAATGCTTTAGATAGGTAAGGTGACAGTTTTTGTCCTTCGGAATTACTCCAGTGAATATTGCATACAGTAACAGATCTCCAAATATTTAATGAAAACAAACACATACGCGCAGGGGGAACACACACTTATTAATTTGTATGGATCATATGACATACTATCTCACCGATGAACCAAGTATTAAGAAATCCTGCCTCGCACCAGAATAAAGCAGGCTACAGTAAGAGATGAGATGCTGGTGATGTGGCTTTAAGTTCTCAGGACATCAATTGGTGTCATCTTGATGGTCTAAATACTTGTATGATACTAACCATACCAGACCTGCCGAAGGCTGCCAAAATGTTCCTGTAAAATGAGTCCAGGCTCAACCAGACAGAGAAAGGTTGTCGTGGGGAACGGGATGAGGGAACTTCTACAATATATTTGAAAACAGTCATTTGATTTGGTCTATGTCCGGATCCAATTTTGGTTGTTGTTGTGTTGTTGTTTTCTTTGATCCGACGTAACATATGATGCTTGATCAACTCTGGTGAATAAAAGAAGATTGATTAATTCTCGTTGCTGTAATTGTATTTTGTTATTGTAAGCATGTGTTATATTGAAATGCAAGGAAGGTACAATCTTAGACCTAATGAAATCAGTCAATGTAATTCCAACATGTACAGCTAATGATAAGCAGGTACTTAATGATTGTGTCGGAACACTGGACTGTTGGAGCAGTTCGCTATCAGAATACAAGAGTAAAGCGGAGAAGCAGCTAGTTCGCTGCAATTGACAAATAAAAAAATGGCAAACATCCAAAATGCCCCATCGAAGAATTTCAGAACATTATCCAACTTGTATAGGGGGTGGAGCATTACGTAATTTTCACATTTCCAAGATGGCCACTATATATATATATATATACTGATCTGAATGTAAATCTCAAAACTTTCAAGTTCAAAATCCCGGCCTGGCATTGCTATATCCGATCAGACTATTCCTGCTGTAAAAAGAACCGTTTCATTTAAACCGCGTAAAAATCACGGATCTTTTGCTTCTGTCCCATCTATAATTGAGGATCATCATAACTGAAATACTCAAATGGAAATATGATAATGTTCTCATAATATTTTTTCTGTCAACATACACAATTAAAGTCCTTTTTGTTTCCAATCAGCAGTTTTTTTTTTAGGTGATAGGTTGATACGTATGTAACCTTGCTGGCTCTCTAACACTGCAATCTTCATGGCCTTGTTGCAATCCCAGTCTGACTATCACATTCATCGAATACCGCAATATTTATGGGATCACCAATAATTTTCACAAGCGTATAAATCGTACGCCGTTAGGAAGGGGGCATGACGAAACATACGCCTTTTATGTGTTGAAAAATTATGAAAAACGTATCCATTAATCGCTACACAACGGGAAAAGCAGATCGTCAAAATGACTACTGACGCCATCTATCGAATACTATTCTCATGGTATTCGAAAGATGGCGCAAGTAGTCGTTTTCAGTAAAACATCAATTTTGAAGAATCAAATCATGATTTTTACCATTTATATCTGTACACTTTCAAAATAGAGCAGGTTAGAACAAGTGTACGGTTTGTATACTTATGAAAATGATGATGATAAGTATAACACAGCGTATCACATCTACAGTGTAGATGTGACTGCTGCCGTGGGGAACACACCTTGACCTTGCTCATACTAGAGGTCTAGAGACTAGAGTAGGTTAGAGATCTATACACTTATATGAGCAAGGTGTGTTCCCCACAGCAGCATGGAGAGGCGACCCCAAACATTACGACAGAACAGTACTACGAAGCAAATATATGAAGAGATGACGTTCTCATGGATGTATAATGATCAGATGTTATCGGATGCAGATACATCTCTGCCCGTCGACAAATCTACCAGATCGTCTTCCGACTTCTGTTCCACGGATGATCTCACATTCCGTAACGCAATCAATTAAGAGTCTACGTGTCAGGTCATCCACGCCACCCAAATTGCCCACACCACTTAACACTACCTATGCTATTCGTCACCCAGTTGTTCCTGACATTAGCAACATAGACACATCAAGCCGTAGCTTTGCGATCCCAGAACGACCTTCTGCCCATGATGCTGGCTCCGTCCTGCCTACCACTACCGATGACCAACTATGACATGCACTGTTGCCCCAGGTGCTACATCCCAAGCACAGCTATGAATCGTTTAGTCCCACAACCATATTTATAATCAGAAACTGGTAGCGAAAAGTATAGCCATATCCACTGACAGTGCCTTGTACGTAACAACAGTACATATTGTTAACCTGTCGTTAAACAGACTGATGACATTTTTATTCCTGGTAATGTCCAGCATGTATGCGTGCCAAAATCATCTGCCCTCACAATTAATCATAGCTTTTAATACTGTTGGGCCTATAGTTAAGTCTCTCACAAACTCTTCTACATTACAAAACAAAATCGTATTACTTTTGCAATCAAGTCTCACAAACTTGTCTACATTACAAAACAATCACACACACACAAGTAATACTTTCAAATATCATAGTGGGCCAAAGTGTCTTGAAAATCTGGGGTCTTGTGGGGCGATTAGTCTTATGGGGCGAATAGTCTTGTTCCCAGCACATTAATACCAAAGTGTTACATGAAGGACCCATCCTGTAAGCCGTTTATTTTTTGTATTTTTCTTATTAGACAATTAAATAATAGCTACAAGTAGGGTATAATTAATTGTTAGATATAGAAAACCATGGTGTCCTCCCAGATAATAGAGTCTATGAGATAATCAGATATCTTGAAGACGAAGGTCAAGATGTATGTGATTACAGTTTTGTTACGAATACAAAACGTCTTTATTTAGTGGTAAAAGCTATTATTCAAAAACGACGCGCAGTGGTTTATTGTAATAAAGTAAAATCAAACCAAGCTATTTTCAGTGTTAATATTGTATTGTGCCTTATCTCTGTTTATGAGAAAGATGCACCATATTTAGCCAAATATTAACATGTGGCAATTTTGTCATTGCTAGATCCACCCCAACATTAATCCCAATGGTTTCACAGCTCTGTGAAGTCAATCAACAGATGGCACTATGATGGAACTTAACTCTTAAGCCCAAGGGTTGAAATTTTCATTCCTTAGTAGAACTAGCTACTGACAAAATAAGTGGGGTTTATATAGAGTACTAAAATTCAGTCATCCGACCTGATGAAGGCAGTATCTAGCATTGATTATTAGTTTTACAATGACAAAATCTTTTACATTGATGTGTAAATTATGCTTATTCTCATACACATTAAAGCAAAATACATTTGTGGAAAAGGACAACCCAGTTGATGCATACGTGTGCATGTTAAGCAGCTGAAAGTCACTCTGCCCACCATTTGGAAGAAGTTTAATCCACATGAACTATCCATATCTAACAAGTCTCAAATGGAAATACTCAGCATTTGAACAATTAAAATGTAATTTTTTTCATTACCCCTAGAGAAGTAAGTTTTATTATTAACAATTTCTGATAAAAAAATTCTATAACTTTCTAACACAACATTTATTCACACAAACATGTAAACATACAGTAAGGAAGGCTCCCCAATTTCTTTTACAACATGCAAAGAATAAAATGTTACATAATCTCAATGCTATTTTGTGCCTAAACTGGCCCTAAATACATCACATATTATTAGAGTTGCAAAACAATGGAACTATCAACATCGTGGGCATTTTATGAAGCAATAAAAGCCATCAAAAGTTCGTATATTATATGCATGTGCATGCACACACGTAAATACACAAACAACATCTGCCTATACATGCTTTGCAGTGTTTAACAAATACACACAATGCACATTTAACCAAAATCACATGACATCTTTGTGCAGTTATTTATATGCAGCAAATTAATACTGGTCTCCAATTTACACAATATTTGTTTATGTTAGCCATAACATAACTATTGCAAACAAATCTGATTATTACATTATGCTAATATGTTAAAAATCAGGAAAAGATCATGTGGAACAAGAATATTTTATAACAACCAGATTAGTACTTACTAAATTTAAATGTCATTACCAACCGTAAAATATTACAACAATAACAACAACAATAACAACAATGCCTAATCTTATATTAACAATTGACAAGCAACATCTAATTACATGAGTATCTCTGAAATTGTTTGCATATGCAATATCTATTAATTATGTACATGCATACATACATACATACATGCATACGTACATACATGTATTATTATAATTCAACATTTATTATTTATGATGTGTTCCAAATGTGTGATCAAATTTGGCTTCTGATTTTAAAATTAAAATCCCTGAAAGATAGCGGTGGATTTCTTTAAAGGTTTTCTACAAATGTCTGATCTATATATTCTCTTTCATTACACCTGCAAATCGATATAGTATCCTTATAAATGTCAATCAGATATACTTGTTTAAACCAATTTGTATTGGTTTAAATGGTAAATATATACTGGCAAAAACTGAAAGGTTGGACAATAGTAGAGTTTAGGGTTTTACTGTAAAATCTGTATAGCTGATTGTTATCAAACAGTATGCCATATTAAGTTCTGAAGTAAATTTTATAACCTCTGGATCACATCAGAACACTAATGAAAATAATTCATTTGATCAACTGTACCATCACTTTGTTCAAAAACTTTACAATCCAATTATTAAAAAGCAAGTGGACATACTCTACAAGTTCCAATGGATAGTTGATTGATATTTAAGTGCAATTCCTCAATTAAAAACCATCAGAATCATTGCCTATGCTTGACTAATGCGGAACAATAAACTAGGTTAGGTCATTCATGTGCAGCATAAACTGCCACTTCGGTTAGTTTTACACTTTCAGTATAATACAGTAAAGAAAAACCTAGTCTGACTTCCATCATTTTATGTTAACCCAGTTTGTTGTCATAGCAGTTTAGGTTGTCACAAGATACTTGGGGGAGGGTATGCCTATATTTGGCATATTTACTGAAGGCTTTCAAAATTAGCTGAATCTGTGATGTCATGTTCAGAGTGTATGAAATATGTTTAGGGCTAAAGATGATAGGTTATGGGGTAAAGAATTCTGTGATCTGTTAATTTTGTTTCAACATGTGAGCTAGTTCTATAAAATTACAAACATTTAATGATGCATCCTTCTTAGTGGGATCTATTCAAAGGTGCCATACAGTGATGCTCCTAGAAGATGCAAGAACCCATTTATTTTTCTCGGATTGCTCATGAACAAGCAAGTACTGATTTTGGTAAGTGCACCATAACCAGTTGATCAACAGGGAAACCCTAAATGGCATATCATTCAGTAAGTTACTTGGAAGTTAGATCTGTATTATTTGATGGAAGACCATATTATTTGATACATTTCTAATATTAATTTTAACAAAGTGAATATCAGAGATGACGGAACAGGCAACAGGAATTGAAAAAAAATATGTACTGCACAAATATAAGTCATTTCTTACAGAAAAATTATCATTATGCTCCTAGAATGCTGAAAAGCCTTTACACTGCAAGTGAGGGCTTCATTTAACCTCAGTAAGAAAGAGACACATGGTCAAGGGGAAACATCTTGCAAACCTAGATAAAATTAGGACTGAAACTCTGACATTGAAGTTTGTAGTGTACTTTTCTAGCCATAGTTTACAGGCCTGTACAGTGGAAGTCATCATATGAGCCATTTTTCATGAGGGGGTTGGAAGCAGATATGTCTTTTAGGAGAAAAAAACATTAAATAATGCATTATTCAGGTGGGGGGAAGATTGTTATTAGCATCATAATCTCATATCAACATCCTGAATTATTAAGCACTACTAAGCACTTCTAGCCATGTTAAAATAAGTTGGATCAATACGTTGCTGAACCACAATTCACCTAGGAACACTGAAAATATTATCACCTCACCAACACACATAACAAACACCATCCTATACACAAAGTACCTTTCTGATAAAAAAAAGAATGATACAATCTATTAATTTCCCAGTTTGTATCAAAATACCACATTTCATGCATAACAAATCCAATTCTGATCTTTCTCTGCAGACTATCATAACATTTATATACACATGCCATAAAATTATTTTTAAATAAGCTTATTATCATCTAAAATCTATTGCATCAAAATCACAAACTTTCATGTGACGTTAGAGCATATTTTGGTTCTCGTTATTAATGGCAGATTTACGAATCAGTGGTTTAAGGCCCCCAAGTTTTATGAATCAGTGGTTTAAGGCCCCCAAGTTTACTGCTTTAATGCCATTGTCACCGACATATTACTTCTTTTCCCCCAGAATTCAGCACTTGCACAAATTATGAAATGCTTATCAAGACAGATGTTAAATAACCTTTAAACCAGAACATCCAATAATACTTCATCTGAAGGATATAATTATCAGCTAATACATAATATTCAGTTTATAGTCATAAAATTGGTAATTATAAATCATAAACACCTACAATTACAGTTTTTAGTAAAAGCACAAGGTAAGCCTGAACACAAATATTCACTATATAGCAAACCACAATATACAGCTATACCATTACTTTCTCCAAAAAACAATATTATCATTTGTAATTCCAGTAAAAGATCTAAAAAATAGGAATTCAGTAACCATATTATTATAGCATATGTACATTTACTATAAAAAGAAAACCTGTTTTTATGCAAAAATATAAGACAAAAAACAGACACCTTTCAGCATGAAACGTCCAGACCTGCAAACTTACACAGTAACATTGTATGAACAAGTATAAATATTTGAGACAATATATGGTTTCTCACACACACTGGCACGCACAAACAATGTTAAAACTATGGTGTGTGCTTTTAATATCTAGATTAAATAAAGTGATATAAAAGATGTTTAACTCCTGTAACTAATTTCATAGGATGATACAGTTCAAGAAGAGTTATACTGTTGACATTTTCCACATATTATATATATATATATATATATATATATATATTTCAAATAACTATGAAAAGACATAATATGAAAAGTTGCTATTCTGGATCATCTATATAGATAATCTATATTCATGGTTTTCTGTGTGAGTCCCTTTTCACAATAACTACATTACATATTTATCAATCTTCAAACTTTACATAATGGTAACTTGTAACGCTTTTATGTTTATAACCTTAAATTATTGCAGATGCTAAAAGTGAATATAAAAATTGTGAACATTTTATAACTGGTCAACAACTGTATATAGGAACATTAAAATTTAGTAATATTATCACTTTCTGAAATTTAATTGTTTTAGTGAAGCTTAATTTTATATGCACACACACACACACATGCAGTTAAACCAAAACACATATAACACTGGTACAATAATGCTGATATAAAGTTTAACTTGTCATGAAGCTGTAAATATTTTACATAAAGAAGTTTATATAACTGGATTTATATTTCCAGTTTATATGCTGAATTAGCACATTACTGCGCCAATTAAAAATATCAATATTATTCTCATATAAATTATGTCAGCAAAAGCTAACAGTCTAATCACATCACAACACATGGTTAAACTACAATAACAATATCTATCCTAGTTATTAGTGTGTGTGTGTGTGTGTGCATGTTAGAGTGTGTGTGTGTAGACACGTATACAAACAAATCCATTATAACTCAGAATTCCCTATTTCATATTTGAATATCATTATGTCGTACAGCCAAACAAGACACTTATCAATCAGTCACTGTCTGGTAATACAGATCCTAATATCATAATATACCCTATCTAGTGTCTTTATGCAATGTTAGACCCAATATATCCTCTGCCTTAAATCATAGCAAGTTAGTAACAAAGATTCATTAATTCCAAACAACACGCCTCAGTTTCAACTGCAAATTAAACATGGACACAAAATACATTACACAGGATTCATCAGAAGAGACGTAATGCATTATGCTCTGTTAACAATCACACAAGTCACTGATTGGCTGTACACTCCTGCTTGCTTCTTTGGTAGAAAGAAATGTTGCCACTCCAATTAAGGCAGGTATGATGTTACCCTGCTGCCACAGAGTGGCACTGTCAGCTGAGTTTGATGTTAGCTGTCATCTCACGGTTTGGTGATCAATTTATTTTGAGCCACATGGCATCATTTAAAATTAGCTCTTAAGATTTACCAAGGTTTCCTACGATGATGCACTGTCAATATCCTGAGCAGAAATAAAATGAGATTAATTTCGAATTGATTCTAGTGACAATAACCAGTCATGCAACTCTAGTGGGTAGCTATCTAATCCTTAAACCACAGCCAACCCACTGAGGGAACCGAATCTCATTCCCATGTAGCACCAGGTTTCTTTCTGACAAGGAGGTATGTGCTCATGTCACCTTTACCCTTAACAAATGTCTTGCCACGATATTCAAACTCAAATTTGTCACCAAGCTTCACAGCTGTGTCTTCGGCTACCTGTATTTTCCCTTCCACACCAGTGGAGTACATTCTGCTCGAGATGTTTACAGTATCACCCCAAATATCATACAGCAGCTTACTGCTGCCAATCACACCTGATGTCACTGGTCCAAAGTTATAACCAATTTTCATATTAAAATCAAAGTTGAATATCTCGGCATTGAACTGTTCCAGCTGATGAAGTAGATCTATGCTGAAGTCCATTAGTGCATACAGATGGCAGTTGGGATCTTTGTTCTCTTTACGAGTATTTGGATTCAATCCAGATGCTGCCATTAGACAACTACCAATGGTTTTGATTTTTTCAATATCCTTGTATTTTGGGTTGTCAAAAAGTTCTTCAAAGTCTCCCATTAATTCATTTAAAACTCTGAGATACTCCTTGCCACCTTCATAGGTTTCATCATAAAAGTTATCAAAATTTGTTACAGATGCAAAGATGACACCAACGTCTTGGTGATTCTCACAATATTTTGATGTTTTCTTGATGATATTTGCAACATGCTCTGGTATGATGTTATGAAGGAGCCAATCAGCTTGTTCTTTCTCACGCTGCATGATCAAACGGTCCTTTTGTGCATTCTGAGCGCCATGAAAACAGAGACGATAGCTGATCTCAAACTCACGATTTAGGAACCAGACCAGAACCAAAAAAAGGATGATGTTGAGAATGATCTCGTGTTCAATGTTGGTCAGCGGATGATGTGAGGTCCTGTTATATGAGGGGCTTATTTCAGAACCATTTACATGATCCACAGCAAAAAAGTCCAAATCCATCGAGCAGATGTCAATTGCCCACAGAACAAGTAAAACAAGACCAGCAACAGTTGCCAGAGAGGACTTCATCCAAGAGCTAAGCATTGTAAAATTACAGTAGTGAAGTAATGATGCCACTAGTAACAGACCATAAAACAGAGTATTCATATCTGTCATTGAACAACGAAAGTTAGTGTACACAGCTACAGATGGCAGACTAGCAATAATACAGCCAAATAAGTGCCGTATACTCCAGCTGGTGAAGAATGTACGCAGACGACCCATTGTTGGCAAGAAACAAGTCACGCAGATTAGTGGCAACAACATGAAGATTTCAAAAATTAATGCCACAGAGAAAACTGCTATCCAAGTGGTTTCCGCTTCAAACCGAAGAAAGCAGCAAATGGAAATGAGGATGAAGAAAATACACGAGACTATCATGTCACAGAGGGCACTGAACTTTGGCAATGCTAGCGTATAGATGACATCTTTGTCTTCCAGATAGTGACGATGATAACGAGCTTCCAGTTCGGGATTGGTGAATTGCAGTGTACACTGGTTGATTGGTGGTTTATACAAGTATTGTACAGCTCTTTCATAATCTTCATTAATGGTTTTAATGAGACGTTTGTCAGTCTGCTCGTGGATACGGAGTTGTTCTCTTACATCAAGACCATCAACTGCAAAGAGAAAAGAACATTTCAAAAGTTACATTAATACTTATGTCTTGTTAGTCTTGTGTGCATTCACAGTAATTTATAATATAAGAGTGAGACAATTACGATTGGGAATTTCACTTAATTATAGTTAGTTTTTTAATGTAGATTGTAACTGGATTATGTGTTACCATAGTTGACAACAAATCAAAATTTACTATAATGTGAAATAAAGATATGCTAGGTGTCCATGGCAGGTAAAAAATGTTGATCAGTCTGGCTAACTGTGACAATTAGTCAGCCCAAGGGTGATGTCAATCTATTAATACATTGATGAGTGTCACCAGATGTGGAAGAAGATGACCCAAAAGTGTCATATAGTTATAGAAAATTCAAAATTTTGAGCCCTCCAGTAACACTGTGATGGAAGTTATCCGCGGGATATTAGCAGAATTTGATGATGATGTTTGAAAGGTGATTACTGATGACAGTGAAGATAATGAACAGATATTGTCAAAAAGGGTGATGGCCTCATTGAGAACTTTCACACAAGGACACTGATTGACTGATCATGTTTATAAATGAAATGTGTATTCTGCTCAAAATAAAAAAATGTTGATTATGTTATAACAGATAAAGTAAATGTCTGAAAATTTGCAGACTGACAAAAATAGTTGATATGAGTCGGTGTACACTTATCCAGATTTACTATAGTCTTACAAAGTACATTATATGCCCTACACTACATATGTCTCAGCAAGAAAAGTTGCCACTCTGGATTCAGTCCCCTGAAGAAACATCCAGAGTTTGAATTCATGGTTCAAGATTCTCTGTGCTTGTGCCTTATTATACACAGCTAAAACACACGCACATGTGCACCCACTCACACACATCAATGGGCAGAGGTCCACCAGGATCGATATAATCATTCATCCATAATTATATTATCTCCATAACTCTCATAAATGAATTATGAATTAGACCTCTGCACCCAACCATGTGCTGTGGGAGCCTGGAACCAGCAGGGTAGGGCAGGCCTTAATTAAAGATTTATTTGTGGGGTCAAACAGTTTGGAGGATCCATCAAGGTTTTTTGTGTCAAGGAATGTGGTGACAATGAAAATTCTGTGCTGGCTAGATGCATTGCTCAAGTCTGCAGTGTGAACAAAATAGTTAATCAATTATAAAAATATTTGTTTGAATGTAATAATTTTATTCAATTTCACAGTATTTAGTTTCAAGCCAGTTGGGTAAATTTGTTTAATAACGTATATACTTGTGTATAAGACAAGGTTTTAATCCTTAATCCTACATAGAGAACCTGGCGCTGAACTTCCTTAATGGTGCACTTTCAAATATACAGGGATCTCTGTAGAAAAATGAATACACTACTCTTTGAGGAGAAGAAGTGTTTCTATTCCACAAAGATAGAGGAATGTGGAAAAGATCAAAAGAAACTCTTCAAATTAACTAAGTAACTCAAATGTAAATCTTCTACATTTTACCTCTGCTAAACTCCTGGCCCACAAGTTCAGCAATTATTTCATGAGGAAAGCAACAATCATCAGGAATAAGATGATCATTTCAGATACCCCAAATACTACCGGCAATATTTCCATGGATGCAGATATTATCTTTAATGGAAATATGCTCAAAATGTTTCGACCGACTTCTGAGGTTGGGGTCAAGGAGATAATAATCAAGTCTCCGAACAAGTCATGTGACTCGGATCCACTGCTCACTTGTTTTTTAAAGAAATATGTGGATCAACTTCTACCGCTGATAACAGCCATTATCAATAGATCAATGGATGAATCAGTGATGCTGTTGTGTTTGAAACAAGCCAACATAACCCCACTGCTTAAGAGACCTGGGTAGGATAAGGAACAGATGAAGAATTATTGTCCTATTTCTAACCTTCTTTTCATCTCTCAACTTATTGAAAAGGTAGTAGCAAGGCATATAGAAGAACACTTAGAGCACAATGATCTTAATGACATTATCAGTCTGCTTATCGTAGAGGTCATTCAACAGAAACTGCTCTCTTGAAAGTTGCCAGTGACATTGCTGAAACTCTTGATGAAGGATCCACGACTGCATTAATTATGCTTGATTTATCCGCAGCTTTCGATGTAATCGATCACCCAATTCTAATAAAGCGTTTAGAATTTTCCTTTGGAATCAAGGAAAAACTTTTAACTTGGGTAAAGTCGTACCTCGCTGACAGAATTAAGTGTGTTTCAGTAGCTAATAAAATATTGCCAGATGTAGGTCTTCTTTTTGGTGCACCACAGGGATCTGTTTTAGGACCAAAGAATTACTGTATGTATAACAAACCAGTTGGTGAAATTATTAAATGGTATAATATTAAAAATCATTCTTTTGCCGATGATACACAAGTGTACATGACTTTGAAGCCATGTGATACATGGGATGATAGTTCATCTTCAATTGAAGCTTGTATTGCAGACATAAGTACTTGGATGAACAGCAACATGTTGAAATTGAATAAGGCAGAATTCATTGTTTTCTCATCCAAGCAACATGTAAAGAAAGCTGAGAATCTTTGCGTTAAGGTAGGATCCAGTTATAAAAATGTCTGTAAGAAATCTGTGGGCTTATATTAGATAATACCATAGGAATGGAGAAGCAGGTGAATTCTATATGTAAGTCCTGTTATTATCAAATAAGAAATATAGGACTTATTCGTAATTACATAAATGATGAGACATGCAAGACTTTAGTCCAAGCCCTTGTTATTTCTCAACTGGACTGTGGCAATGCATTGTTAAAAAATATCCCCCTCTCTGACAAACCGTTTACAGCGAGTGCACAACTGTGCTGCACATCTAGTGACAAGCACTCACAAAAGGGAAAATATAACATGAATTTTGTTCCAGCTGCACTGGCTTCCTATACATTTCAGATCACAGTATAAGATCTTGTTTCTTACATTCAAAGTACTAAATGGAACAGCACCAGTGTATCTAAGCGATCTGACCGAAAAATATATACCAGTTAGAATGCTCCGATCTGAGTTCTATTCACTTTTGTGGGTACCAATAAGCCATACAGCAATGTACGGAGAGAGGTCCTTCTGAGCATCAGCTCCCAGGCAATGAGTTGCCAAACCACATTAAACATTTATTTAAAACATTCATTTATTTATTTAAATTGGCATATTTATAACATTAAACCAGTTTATTATGTATGAAATGTATTTGATCTATGTGAGCTCAGAATATGTTTTAATTGTGTTTTAAATGTTAAGACGTTATATAAAATACTATTATTGTTAGTAGTACTCATCTTATACACAAGTCAGCCCCCCAAAAGCCGGCAGGTTTGATGAGCGATAATAGATAAAAATATTATGTTTCAGTTTGATCTACTTGTATTTCTACAAAATAGCTCAATTTAATTTGCAATTATCAGCGACAGTTTTGTTTTAATTTGTTTTATTGGATGTTTTAAAAACATAAAGCTGTGAGTGCCACCAATAATTAACAATTTTAGCTTGATTAGTTGTCTTCATAGTTTTATGTACAAATATCGCTGATGTCCTTGGCGGTGAAATTAGTTCTACATACACATATCCATACCACTAGTTCGACGTTCTTGATAATTTCAATATCACATACTATACTCAAGTTAGGTGGTTTCCCACCATATTGACTGATATACTGACCCCGTCTTATATACTTATATACAAGTATATATGGTAAGCTTTGTGTAGTCTTAATTTATGCTGAAGCATGTCATATGATGTGACATACAGTAGCTTAACTTTACTGTTATCTAACACTGATTCATAATGGCTCAAGAAAATTTCTATCTACTAATCACAGACTACGGTATTTTGTCCAAACATCAAAAACAACAGAACCAGTGTGTGCAGTGGGTTATGACTCCGGTGCTCTTTTCCTGTATATAAATAATGGAATACATTTTATTTTCAAATCTTCTCTCTTAGAATACAACAAGCAAGAAATTTAATTTTGGCTGTTTATGTTGTTAATGAATGTTGCTCTGCCCTGAAAAGTCTGAATGTACATAATATCCTACTGATATGAAAGAGCCTGAAATATAACTTAGTTATGATAATATATAAATACAGTTTTAAGATATAGCAAACTCATTGTGTTCTGAGAATGTGGAATCAATCAATAAATAATAAAAAACGTGAATATTTTACTTCAGGTTTTTTCAGGCCCAGCTTCAATAAGTGTGGTCTAAATGCTAGCTGACATTCAGCATGGTGTGGGGTATGGTAGTCATAGACCAGTTTTGCAAATTTGTTGGGTGGTGTAGGCTTCAATATAAAATGTTAATGTGGGGTGCGGAAATTGCTGGCCCAATCAAGACAGGGTGGGGCATCTGTGAGCCAGAATAGTCACTATGCACACAGCTCTAATATAAATTGCATTTTAGTATGAATTTTGAAGTTTCACATAGTAGTTTTGGGAACCCCTGAATAAATTTATGCATCACCAGCTAGGTATGTGTATACTGTCTTATTGCAGAAGTCATGATGTACCAGAAACCTTGATATATCAGTAAATTAGATGATACGAGGTGAAATTTTGCAAACATTGGTAAGGAAGTCATGCATTTACAAGTGATCCATGCCCAGTGAGTTTGTGGTTTATATGGCTCACAGCCATGAAGATGATTTGATTCCAACATATAAAAAACAGCCTTATTGTGTAGACTTTTGCATGAAATGAACACTAGAATCTTTCTTCCTGGAATGATCTTGGTAACCCCAAAAGTTTCCTACACAACATATTAGTTTTGTCATGTGGATAGTTAATGAAAATGGTGTTCACAAATACTGGATGTCACTACACAGAAAACACAATGAAAAACCACCAACAATTTTCAACTCCACTCTACTAGTTAAAACAACTGTTTGTTTGTTACATAAGCATTACTGATTCTATTTTATATGCACAATAATTACTACCCACTAAACCAGACTACAACAATGCTGATTAAGTATTCCAATCTGAATAAGCTATTTGTTTTACTTTTAAAATAAATTATTAATGCTTCATTATATATCTCACCATGCTAATAATGACACATGATTCAATTTCAAAGCATATTCAGATAGAAAATACTAATTTTATTATTATTTTTGTTTTACAGCCACTTTTGTGCACAAGGTGGGCTAAATGGACCAAGCGACCTCCAAAGGTAATGAGACAAAGAGAATCATCATCATAAGTATTATTATTTAACAGAGTCAAAAACAGCAAGTATACACTGGTCAAAACAGGATGAAATGAAGACAGTGGATCTTCACTCTGTTGGTTATTTAAATGTGCAGTATAACAATAATTATGTATAACCATCCTCTTGGGATCAGTGTGCAGCAATATGGGGTTAAATATCACTTGCATGGACTATCTATCAATGATATGACACCTGAATACCTGTGTGAACTGTGTCCATCAGAAAATCATCCCGAAAACTCAGGTCATCCAGTCAGATACTATTGCTGGTGCCAGTGTCTCAGCTCAAGTCATATGGTGATTGTGTATTTAGTGTTGCAGCCCCCACTTTGTGAAATAGGTTGCCAGCAAATATTAGAAATGCGTCCTCTCTTGAAAAATTTAAGTCTATTCTAAAAATACACCTGTTCAAAATTGCTTTCACAGATAAATCATAATTAGCTTTTAAATCTCCTACAGGGTTTTTACAGACATATTACTTGGAGCTATTATTATATTACTTAATATTTGTACAGTGCCCTTCAATGGCTCCTGCTAGTAAGGGCACTTTATTAAATATAAATCAATATTATTATTATTATAGGAAGAGCAGTTAGATATTATTGGTCACATTATTTTATATCTGTATCAGTTGGTAGTTTCTAAACTTCGGCAGATATCCGAGAAGATATTGCTATCAGCTGAGGGTGGCTGACAGCAGATGACATCTATAACTAGACACAGCTCACTAAAATACTGAATCAAGAAACCAAACATAAAGAACTCATTACAACTACTTACCATACTTTTGTTATGAAAATAAACTGACCTTATTGCATGCCTATATATTAATAAAGTTACCTTTAATATCAGTCTCTATTTCTTCAACAGATGAAGTCAAGTTATCTCTTTTTCCCAATAAAGATGCTGTAGATAATTCAGCATCAGCCTGTAAAAGAAAAGAATAGAGATAATTTATACCCAATTTGAAATTTAAAATTATGGTGATAAAAGTTTCAAATTCATTTTGTACTACCATCATATTACTATTACTAGTTATCATGTAACATATAGATGGATGTAAAGAATTTTGCTGGATACCATTTGGCCTGAATACTGTGTTCCAGTAACACCCTTATACATCACAATAGGCTGCTAACTCAACCGAATACAAAACATATATAATAACCATTATAACAAATATACAAGTTTGGTGTTAAATTTGAAATTTCTGGCTGCATCTATCATTCAAACATATATTTATATAAAGTATAACTTAGTCTGCAATTTTAATAATCCCAAAGAATTCAAGTCTAAATTGTTTTAGGTTAATTTTCTTCTTGATATATTTTGTATCACATTCTGGTTTAAATCAGAAGCAAACTCCAGTGTCTTACTCTTAGCACACATTATAGAGCCAACCATTGTTTTTACAAAGGCTTACTGAAACTAAGACATCAGTTATTTAATGTTATCAAATATTTGCACTTTAAATAAAATGCTTCTTAATAACATTCATTTTAATAATGCTCATTTTACTTTGCAGAACCAACTATCCAGCTTTATGTTTTAGAACATATGATAAAGGTTATCAGGTATGTCAGGCAGCTTTTCTACGTATGTTTTCTAATAAACTGAAAACTGTTCAAAATGATCATGTGCATGCATGCACAAAGAAAGGATAAAAAATTGTTACATGTTCAAACTCTCTAATATTCCCACCAGACTGCATTTGTTAGCTTGGCATTTTACTGAATTTATTTAAGAGGCAGATTCAAACAATAAGTGAAAGTCAGACTACCAGATATTACTGCAGGTAACATATACTTTCACCTGTATTTAAAACTCATGAAGACAGCAATTACTTTGATGTCAGACCAGATATACAATGCTGATGAAACCACTGCATTACCAAATGCTATACAATATCAAACAGGAACCAAAATCAAACTTGGGAAAACCAAATCATTAGTATGCTGTGTGCACATTCATATGAATAAGTAATCTCAATAAAATCAAATATTCAATTATGTTCATCTCCTTATCTGGATTTGTGGGAAATCATCTTCAGCAATAAAACTGAATATCAGCCGTCTTACTCAATTAGAATCAACCTAAATAAAATAACTAAGTGGTTAATGCAATCTGCCAGTATGGTTCCACTGACCATGTTATAACAAGTACAAACTCTCTCAATGTCTGCAAATTTCAGACCTATACTAATTCTATTTAGCAAGTATTTGATTTGAAGGTTATTTTCTGAAAACATGCCTTTTATCACATGAAACAAAAAAATTAATAAAAATACCTATATATCAAAACAAACCTGTGATGTGTGAGATGTTTCTAAGTGATTTGTTGTATTTTTTTCAGCCTCTTTGTTGTCTATCTGATCAACAGCTTCTTCCTGTACACAGATAAAAAAAAATACTTTGATATATGGAGATTTCAGTGACAACTTCACAAATAGTTCTGAAATAAGAATCAACAAAACATATAATAATTAAGCAATATATTTTTTGGGGGATAAGAAACAAACGGAAGAACTGTGATTTTAAAACAGAATTTTAATGCAGTACAGCTGGGCACTTATGAGCTGTGGTGCACTATCATAAAAATGTTACTCAATCATTGACTGTAAAATCATTGTAGTCAGCTTTCTGTATTTATTACAAATTACGTTGGTTGGCACCATATATCTCTGTAGCATACAGCAAAGTAATAAAAATATCAGACCGGGAATATCATTCCACTTGCTGTAATGCAAAATTATTCTGTTAATTTGTCTTTGTGGTCTACTCAATGAAGGAATCCCCCCAGTAGATAGGCCTAGATTTGCTGTACTTGTCCTAAGTGTAACCCTAAACCAACCAATAACTTTCAACCATCCAACATGCGCTACAAGTAAAAGCACATGCTATACTCTATGACCTATTAGCTTGTCTATAATAGTATGATAATGTACACATGAAAGTTATATGGTACCATGCTGCTATCTAATCAGCCAAATTAACACATTATCATATACATTATGAATGAATATTTTTTTATGAAACATTCTGAATTATCCTTAAATTAAACTAAATCAATTACTAAAACTTAAGTGAATACATTTACTATCAACAATAACATCATATTAATTTTAATGGTATGTAACTGAATGATTTATGATAATATCATGTTGCTGGCAAACACCGTGTTTCATCATTGGTGTCTTTGGATAATTATATGATCAACCTTCCTCAAAGAAATACATCAGCACAACAGTACCTTGGTGACAAGCATCATGTTATTATAGGTATAATAAGAATCAGTATTTCAGTTAATTATTCACAATTAAGTGGGCACTTCTTATAAATTAAACTGAACCAAAGACTGTACACCAAGTCATACACCTTTATAATAATTTAGATAAATATACTGTCTAACACCGTTCTAAAACCCAAGTAATAACATATTTGTTCCTAAACTAAAACAACACCGAGCTTACACAACAAATTACTTGCTATAGCTCGTAAGATTTAGTTGAAGATAGTTTTCTAAATTTTAATGTGTTTTTGTATGACTCCATTTATTCTTTAATTTACACAATCATAGAATGATATAAACACCTGCTTACTTACTGTCTGGTTTATATAACAAAGTAATTACTTATGAAAGTCAATAATCATCAGAGATGATTTTCATTATCAAGTAGTGTGTGTATTGCTCTACTTAAACAACAATGAACTGGATGTGTTTTTGTGGTCCAAGATTAGATTATTATTTTGTTCTTAATCTCATCAAACATGTGGAAATTCAGTGAAACTGTGCTCTAAAAACAACTCTGACCATTTTACTGGCGGCTGCCTTTAATAAAATATAACCACACAGTCAACATGATCATAAAAGTGTATCTTTGATGTTCAAATACAATTTGTACAAGATACGCTCTATAATCTTCTGAAACTAACCATCTGTGTATTGGTGTCAACCTGATCTACGGTGATCTTAACACTGTCTGCCTGAGCAGGTACCTCTTTCTCGGTGATTGGCTTAACTTCATCAACTCCTTCTGACACAGCATCAGGGGATGTCTCCCTCTTGCCCTTAACGAACCATGTCTTGATAACTGTATAAATAAATAAATATATAACATAAGGCAATTCCAGTAACAGATAGTCTAATTAAAAGTATTATCATTGCTAGCACCACAATATGATATATTTATCACATCATTTACTTACAAACACATTCTAATCTCTATCACAATTTTAACACTAAACACCTAATTATATCAAACAAACCTCTCCTGATCACAATCTATTCTCAATCAACAAAACTGTATATAATTAAGAAACGTTAAAATATCATTCTATATTTTAATACTGTATGTTCCGATAAGTAAGATGTGGTTATGAAAGTTAATTTACTACCCCTGCATCCATACCAATTACAGTATTAAGATGGCCATCACTCACCATTCCGCTCTTCAACATGTTTTACTACGTACTGTTGGGTGTTTGGGTCAAAACACTCAGTCAGTTTCTTTCTTGATCGAATATCTGAAATAATAAAATGAAGCATAAGAATTTGTCTTGTTATGATGTGTTATTTTGTACTGGTAATTTAATCAATTTTATTAATCATACCATATAATAGTGAAGTTTTTTAAAACTAGTCAAGACATTTTATCTACAGAAGTAAAAAATATTCCTAGATTTCATAACTACTAAAATTAATATGATGGTGGACACCATATATTTTTGAGGAAAAATAAATCTTATTTTTGAGGAAAATTATTATTTTCCTAACCAAATATTTCCTAACAGTAAAATCATAACTTCCCTAGTGAGAAGTCACTAACACAGGGTTCATACACATTTTGACATCTCAGATTCCAGGACTTTCCAGGACCTTTCAATGTCAAATTCAAGGACCTTTTCAATGAATTCACAAACTTTTAACACATAAAGATACACCCATATTTCGGAAGTAGTGTAACGACTGAATTCCTGTATGCTTATGATTAGAAATATAGATCTATATGTCCAAATTCCATGACTTTCAAGAACCTCTACAAAAATTCAAGCCCAAATTTTCAAATTTAAGGATTTTCCAGGTTTTCAAGGACCTGTGTAAACCCTGTAACAGACTAAAGACTACTTGTTCTTACCAATTTTGTTTACAACACGATTTGGACAATGGAAATGAACATAAATGAACAGACATTTTTTTGGCCATATAATGAGATTATTGTGTTTGTTTATTGAAGAAACAACTTCCAGCCTTTTCAACTAGATTTTGTATATACCTATTTAATAACATGTAAATAATAATTATGACTATTTATTATCTATAAAAGGTTTACATTCATTATGATACAGAAATAACACAGCAACACTTGTCTACAGCTTTATATTCAACTTAAAATCTGAACTTCTATTCATTTACATTATGACAAGTGAATTTACACTGACTTAGTTTAAAGAATTCTGCATTCCTGCATCTTACAACAACTTGACCCAGATTAGTCTGACACGTATTATATAATGTTGCTTTCCCCATGGAAGTATGCTATATCAGATTTCTTGCTAGGTGGTGGAGCAGAATGTCTAAGTTTAACATGGAATTATATGGCAGATTCAATAGATCTGTTCCATTTATTGATCTGTATGCATTCCAGATAGACTAACGCATACACATTTATTCCCTGGATTTACTGCACATTAAAAGCAAACAGGAATATTATAGCTTTTATAGGCCAACATGTATGTGGTAATTGGCAGTAAATTTAGCACCTTTATGGCTCATTATCATCTTAAACAACAAAGTCTAACACTGAATGATATGATCCTAATGTTCATGCTGATTGATTGGAGAATGAAGGATTCGCAGTGATGAACAAATAATGACCAGGTTAGAAAAACAACTGGAATAACAATATCTGTACTAAACCAGCAATCATATGACTACTACGGTAGTGTACATTTTATTCACAGGATGGGAAGTGTTCCACTTAAAATTGTTTTATGCTTTCCATTTGTCAATATATGTGTGGTATAAATGATTATATGCTGTGAACACGCCCCTATCATAATTGGTTTCATGTGCACGATGCTGTATATTTGCAGGAATCATGCAGGCTAGATGGAACAATATAGTAGCTATTATTTATGATGAGTGGTAGAGATAGTATAATAAACATCTGCTGAATTTTAGTGATCTTAATTACATTTGTGTTGCTTTTATATGTCATTATAAAATAAAGAGTTTTATTTATTCAAACAAAACGGTTATCACACACACACACACACACACACTATATATATATATATATATATAATAGTTTATGATATGTATGTAGCAAGTCACCATTGAACCACACGCATGTGTTGTTTGTTGCGAGCTGTGGTATCAAATGGTATGTTTTTACGTGCTTCCCCTTTTTGTACGTAGCCTGCATGTAGCCGCTTTCCTGTGGGCGTGACATATTTGTCGCGTACGAAAAGCGAATTAGCTGGTTCCCACAGGCTGATGAGTAGACCAGACACATGCTTAGGTATACGCACACATTTATCAATATGTGGAGGTATGGAACATTTTATTTTTAGATTAATGTATGTATAGTTGTATTTAGATTTATGGAGGTAGGTTTCGAAGGATGTTTAGATATGTTGATGCTCTGTGCCTGTTGCCTCTTACTATGTACCCTAAAACACATATATATATATACACACACACAGACTGATACAAATTTAATTTAAAATTAAACCTGTCTTTTTTCCATTTTTTAAAGTAAAACATAATTTTGACCTGAATCATGTAATTCAGATCTCGGATTAATATTTCAGGAATAATATCCTTGCATTTGATTGCAAACATTAAAACATTATAAATATTCCAAGTACCACTCATCAGTGAACTCAGCCCCTACAGCTTGTGTTACAAGTTCAGCCCTGGCTGTGGTCATTTCTGTACTAAGCAACTTTTCTCAAGTGTACATCTCAATGTTTTGAAGTTAACAATAAATTGTACCACTCCCCCTCCCCGCCCCAACACACACATATGACTTAATTACTATTATTATTATAAAATAGAAATTGCCATATTACCTATCTTGTTTAAGTTGTTCTCATTGATAGAAATTGCAATAATGCCTATCTTTTTTAAGTTGTTCTTAGTGATAATAAGAAGGTACGATGTTTAGATACAGTAAATATATCAACATGACTAAAAAAAATTCAATTAGTAATAAGTACTGTACTTTGCTTCCACCTAGCGAGCATATTTTCCGCTATAAATGTTACTGATCAATAGATGGCAGCACTAGAGATTTTAAGGCTTAATTCCAAAAGACACTATATTGACAGAAGGCAGACAATACTGCTATAAGGGCTTATAATTTTGTTCCCTAGTACATGGACTTGTACTCTATTATCTGGCACGTCAATTACAATAATCCATATACAGTCAGCCAAGCTTACAGTAATAGGTCTCTGTAACAATGAAAACCCAAAAGAAAAGCAGTGAGCGTCTTGTTTAGCTGCCCATATCTAGGACATATGGTATAGGGGTTAATCTCTAGGGTAATAATATGATCAGGTCCAAAACATTTTACTAGAAGATGAAACATCACACAGGCACGGGTAATACTGTCAGCTAAAAAAGAACAATGAATCCGCAGCGTGATTCAAACATGGAATCAGCCATCTTCTAATCTGATAATCTACAAGCTTCCCAGTGACCATGGTGATAATGCCACTATAAAACATGTACTAGTTACAATTCACACTATTTCTCTATTATTCACTGTGATTATCATTACATGGCAAACACTGGCAAGACACTTAAAATACTAACTAGAATCTACTCTATTCAAGGATAAACATCGTTATCCACATTCAGATTATTACAATAGCAAAGTCGTCTAACCATACCTATGTGTATCATCCATTATGTTTCACATCGCTTTGTTGCAGTTCACACGCACATGCACGCACACACAGACACGTAGGGAGGCACACACACCAGTTCTAAAAGTGTTACACGTTAAAGGTGATTTAAAGAAGCATAGCCCTCCTTTATACCACCCTGTCATAATGATACATGTAAATACCATATGTCAAGTTATAAAAAACAGCAAGATCATAACATAATGAAGCTTGGAGAATATCAGTACAGTATATCAGTGGTGAAATAAGATTTATAGATGATTTTAGCAGAACATATTGGTCAGTACTGCTATAACTAAAGACTGGCTAAATCATAAGAAAGAGAACACACTATAGTTTACTTGTCTACAACCAATGGAAGGATACTAGAACAATTATTATCTATACCAGAAAATGTTAATATATCATAGGCACAACAGAATGAATCAGAGCACCAAACATTAATGGTCAGACAACATGGAATATCCATAAATAAGGAGTCAGTGAGTTAATGGATTAAAGACACACCAGTACCCATTTACAGAACTGGGACTTTTCCCATTAAATAAGTAATGCCAAATTAATATCAAATGAAATTATTCGAAGTGGCTATTCAGCCTATGCTATTTATACTAGGTTTCTATATAATTGTAACTTTTGTTCAAACTCAAACTGCTCTTAATTCTAGTATGCACTTTCTATGGGGAAACTTCAGATCTAGAATTAATACCAACTATTTAATGCCGTCATGTGTACCTCACCATTTATTTTTGACTGTGTCTATAGAAGTGGCTCAACCTTCTTAATCAGAGCATGCCTACCTGTCGACCTCCAAATATGCCAGTCTGTCTGTGCCCATTGGCTTTGATTGTCAAAGCCAACTGATATTTGATAGAAATCAGTTGGCTAAAAATCAGCTTTTCATTGGTAGCACAAGCCATTTATTAATTCTATCATTACTACAGACCAGGTCTACACAATGTCCTAAGATATACACTGGCTATACATGGAATTCAATCATCACCATATAAAAGTGGTTCACAGTCTCTTAACATTATCATGACTAGCTCCATACGGTTTTTTAAATATTACCATACGCTGACTCTACACAGTGTCCAATTAAAACTTTGAGCTGATTAAATATGTTAATATGCTAAGAAATATCAGTATTTTTAGATTCCGGTAATTTATTTTCAGATGTAATACTGTATCAGACTATTTTTCATGACTGATGGCATATTTTCAGTGTGTTACCTGCAGAGAACAGAAACCAGACACTGCTTCTGGCTAGGCCAATTCCAAAATTAGCATCAGTCCATCTAGTAATATGTCATGTGACAGAATACTCAGTGTTTACAAATAAAATAGTTTATTATAACTTATTATAACTTATGTTGAGTATTATATGTTGATACAAGACATCAGGTTTAACCTACCACATATAGAATGAAAACGTGGCATAGGTCGATTACAAAAACCCAAAGCCATGGACGGTGCACTTAGTGGACAAAACTCCTTGCTGGACTGTAAGAAATATTGCATGCTATGTTTTAACACCTCAACCATCAGGTACACATGTCCAGTGTATACATCGATAACCCTTAAATTTCAGTAAATTAAAACATTTAGCCTCAATATGATATCACTACCATGTGACAATATTTGTTCTCCAGTTCTTTTGTTTTTCATACAAGTCATACAACATGGTAATACAATATATTTAGAAATTTTTCAAAATGAAACAAATTATTCACACATTCAAATAATTGATTATAACTAAATGAGATTAGTTTAAACTGGGCTTTCACTGGTCATCACTGTTTGTAGTGATATGTGACTTCAAGAAGCTCTAAATAAACCTGTTTACCTTAACTTACTCTAACAATTGAAATAATATTTCTGTATCAATGAAAGGGACTATCCTATATTTAATTCAGGTTTCTTCATTATTTCAATAATGACTCTTAATATTTTTTCCTACTTAGACATGCAAAAACCATATATCTATATTTGAATACTTAAATTGTTCTCCCTTTTGTCTACTTACAAATACAAAACACTGCAATATAAACTTTTTGGTCTCGTTGTTAGAAAATGCTTACAAATAACACATTTCATCAATTGAGGATTACTTTTAGCAGGATTTTGTCCTACACCGAGAGGATGCATCTATTGGAAATGGTACCATATTTTGATATACAAAAGAATCTGTACTTCAACAGGCGCCTCCGTGGTCTAGTGGTAGCGTGCTGGACCACAGATCACTACCACCCGTGTTCGAATCCGGGTGTGGGCATATCTGAAGATTGTTTCATCTTTCAATTCGTCTCATTACCTTTGGAAGTCGCTCGGCCCATTTAGCCTACCATGTGCACAAAAGTGGCCGTAAACATCAATCATCATCATCATCATCACCAACAGGCAAGACACATGTTAAAGTAGTGACAGAGAGACAACGCAAGGCATTCTCCCAAACTCACAATAATTTTACTTGAAAGATTTTAGTAACAAAATTAAGGTCTGTGCCTATTATAGTAATAATAGTAATTACAGTAATTACAGCCCATGCAAAATGCACAGATGACAATGAACTTCAGCATACAATAAAACCTACCTAGAAAGAGTACCACTTCTAATGACTTTCAGATTTAATAACGATGAAAGGAACTCCCAGTTTTATAGTTAATTTAAGAGGCTAGCTTATTTTCTTATGCCATGGCATAATTCACCATAGTAAATCACCTTTGGTGGAAGAAACTGTGCTGAGACTAAAGGTGATGAAATGTTTCAAATATTTCTTTTTTGGTATATAAATTATCAAAATATGCCACCGTTTCTGATAGATTTAATCAAAATACTAATCAATAAAATTTCACTTATAATTGATAAGTTAATGACCAAACCATACCAATTCTAAGTAAACTGTTAAGATTTAGCAAATCTGTTACAGAAATGCCCGAGTTAGAGCATCATGTCAGAAAATTTGTAAAAACACTCACTGATCTCACCTGACTTAACAAATATTTTACTGGATTATTATGAAGGACAGCAGTGATTGATCTTCGATGGCAAGTGATTCTTTAAGGAAGGGTATGAATTTAAAATGCCTTTCCATGAATGATATCAGATGAATCAACTATGAGCTTACCTTTCTTAGGACTTGTTTAAGGTAGACTATGATAAATCTGTGTCTTTTTGTACTTTAATTTTAAAGAAATTCTTTGGTGGCCAACGCCTTTCTTAAAAGATAATTCAAATAAGAACAAGTCAGTGTTAACATGGATCACTTTAAGCTGACTACTATATGTGGCTAATTAATCAAACACCTGATTATTTATACACACATCTTCAGTATTAGCACAAACAGATTGGTGATGTTACATACCCAAAACTAAACAAAACTCGGTACACAACTCTGTCCAGCAAAACATGGCCAAAGTTGACAAATGGAAATGGAGAGATATGAATATTAATAAGAATACCATATATGGTTCCTGATAGCTGCATAATGGCTGAATTTCCACGTTCATGAAATTAAAATATCCATGTACTTGAATACCATTCATGTTTGATTACATGTCAGTTCTGATAAACATAAATTACTAAACGGCCGGAATCAGTGTTTTCTATAGTTTTAATAAGGAAGTATGCATTTCAGAATAAGATGAAAATATTAAATTCATGAGTTTAAATAAAATTCTCTCATGAGATGAATGCATCTAGACTGAGGTGTTTAATTTTCAGCACTGAAGGTAATATCGCCTGACTAACAGACTTACTTAGTCTATTTTGGTGGCAATGTAAAGTCGATTAGTTTAGACTGGACTAACCTTTGATTCTCATTAAAATTCATGCATGCTGTGTATGTGGGGTTTACTTTGTTGGAATTGCCACAATTAGCAACAACACCGCCTATCTATGACACAAAACTAAGAAAACACGCCAGCATATTCTGGATAACGCAAGCTATAATGAGAGGAAAATAAATCTGGTGTACTCTGCTACATAATGTAAATTAATCTGGATTCTATGGGCAACATTAACAGGATTTCAACATGGCTAGAACCAGAAGTAAAATACGGTCTTTAAGCAATTGATGTGATTTTAATCCACATAGTTTACGGTGTAATCGCAAAAGTTTGACATTTGGCTTTGAAAAATTGAAATAACTGTAAATAAACAAAGTAGACAAAACACGTCTTTCAACTATGAGGTAAATTCCAAGTATTGATCTGCTTGTATAATGACATATTGGTGATGGGATTGTAGATTTAACATCAGTACCAACTACTGATTGTGGATGTCTGTCACCAACGGTACAATGGCTTCATCCTACAAAAGTCAGATAGTTGAAGAGCAGTAAAGTAGCCAATAGTCTAGATACAGGACCCCCCCCCCCCACTTTCAGCACGGTGTCAACCATCAGCCAAAATCATAAGCAGGCAGATGTTGAGAGTATAGATTTTGAAAATGTCTGGTGAAAATGATTATAATGATTATAAAGCCACAGGACATTGACTAATCATCATGTTTTCGTATTCTGTCAAAACTTGTGTGACATTTCTGGCCTGCCATAAATATTGCAATATTAATATGATTCATATTATATCAGCCTGGCGGCCTGGCTGGCTGGTATACACTGTGACCTTATTCTGTAACCTGAGTAATTGTTTATTCTCTGTGTTTGTCTCAAACGGTTTGGGCCAAATGGCTGAGAAAACTATCTGTGGAAATGAGAATGGGAACATCATGATGACATTTTTTTCTATAACGGAAAGAACATTCCAAACAAACAACTCCGAGACTTACTCCCACAACCTGGAGGTCTGCAGTGCAGTACTGTATCAGCTGCACAAAGACTGGCGTTAAACATCAGAAAAATTTGCACATTTCATCCCCATGGTTTATGAAAAGGAAGGGAAATTTCAATAATCTCAAAACT
This sequence comes from Paralvinella palmiformis, assembly GCA_025642065.1. Lineage (NCBI taxonomy): Eukaryota > Metazoa > Annelida > Polychaeta > Terebellida > Alvinellidae > Paralvinella > Paralvinella palmiformis. The sequence goes on from JAODUP010000054.1 coordinate 164,105, forward strand.
GAGATGATTATAGCTCTTTGAAAAGTAAAACCTGGCTAGAAACTATACCACCAGATGTAGTTATGATGCTTATCTATGAAGGAAAAACCCCACAAAATTACCTATACTGAAAATATGTATTTATGCTTAAAATTATTGTAAACAATCTACTTGTTTGGGTTCATTATTTTTGCTGGCACACAAAAATTCTTTAAACATGTTAATAAAATTCAAGATTATAATCGGACTGCCATGTGCTGCCATCAGAAATTTGCTGACTACTTTTGGCTTTTGCTGCAGGTGACTATTTATACTATTTAGTTATGGATAATATTCTGAGCCGAACAAGTTACACGCCGTATAGTTCTGCAGATGACATGCAATGAATACAGTCAATATCACTATCAGTGAAGGAATTAACAGTCAAATTGCATACAAGCTGGTGCCAAAATCTCAACACAGACTGTATTTCAAAGCGTCACAAGAATGCACCCTATCATACTGATTATTTGACATGACAACATCACATATCAGACACAAGAACTGTTAAACACATAACAATTACTATAACAGATCTTAGGAGAATTATGTGCGGCAGATAGAAGACATGAATAATAATACAAAGGAGTTATTATCAAGTACAGGTAAGTGACTACTGATAGCTACGACAGACTGATCACATATCACTATACTGATAGTAAGAAATGTTTTAGCTTGCAGTATTGATCAAAAGAAATCATGAAAGCACACTGACTGATTGGAAAAGCTGTACCACAAATATGCAGCTATTTGCTCAGAACAGATCAATATCGTTACAATTTTGGGCTGCGACCAGGTGTGTGTGTGTGTGTCATGTAAACAGTACCAGTACCCTAGTTGCTATAATCACATACTGAGTGACAATGTTAATGCAAAATCACGTTTCCTATTGCAGACCTTTTATTTCTCTGCCATGAGTCCGTTATTTAACGTTTGTAACACAACAAAGGAGAATTAATTACCATATTATGACCATGTGAAGCATACAACCTGGCTTTGTCATGTCTTGTGTCATACATAAATAACTAACACTCTGCAATTTATGCCTTTTCCCATAACTAACAATATTTTAGGAGAATTATTTAGCTATCACATACACACAATGAGAGAGATAACTTGTTCCTGCCATTATAATACCTACATACTGATCAGATTATATTTTACTCTAGTAATGAATTGACAACAATTCAAATCAATTTTCACTTGTCATGTCTGTAGTTTATTAGGTGTCCAAGGTGCGCGCGCGCACACACACACACAGGTACACAAACAGGGAGATATCCTGAGAGGGGGGGGGTTTTGTTTGATAGCATCAGCACATCAAACACACTCTTAGATTTCAATAAAGGATATAATATCAGAGGTCTACTGATCAGTGATATGTTTTTATGACATGGCACATATTGCTTGTTTTTGTAACACTAAGCAGACTATATACCACTTGCTTCATCATTATAACAAATGTTAGTCAAACAAGCAAGCACATTGCGGAGATATCAAACTAAGCGTTGGCAAACCAAACTATAATTACATGTTCAATTATTCCGCTCAGTAAAGAAGAAAATTGTAATATACATGTATACAGGCAACTTATATAAATTATATTCAATATCATTGTTATAAAATGCCTATCCTCATCCATTTTTCATCTAGTTATTCCCAGGAGATTATTACTGTCATCACCTAGTAAATGTCTTCCACAAATCTGGTAATGCATGTTAATGAGATGTTCAGATAATAGTCCATAGTATGTTTAACTGACCCTACAACGTTGCCAACTTAAAATGCACTAAATCATTCGTTTCAATTGTGGTCCTCCATTAAACAAAGCTGTTAGGGGCATATCATAATACAGCGATTAAACTTTAACCCCCCCCCTCCCCCCACCTAGACGGCATATAGTATATTTTACTGCTAATACAGAGAGAACAGTTGTATTGGACATGACTCACTTGGCCTTATAAATTATAACCTATTTTTAGAACGTGGTTGGAGCATTGCTAAATATAGCTCATCACTACCATATCTACTAACCAAAGTACTAGAAATATTTGTATGGGCTGGCCAATAATATAGGTCATTCTATAGTTAATAACCTTAGTTTGTGTTAGACCAATTAACACACACACACACACACACACACACACACACACACGGGGGGGGGGGGTGATATAATATTAAAACAATGAGCGGAGGATGATGATCTCTATGCAGTGTATGGCTGGTTATCTACAGAAGTCGGTAGGATAACAGTAGTGAAGACAAAACCATACCTCATTGGCCCACTACTGAACCTTATTATAACAACATCTAACTAGCCATCGGCCATCCTGAACCACGCCACTAGCAATAGCATTACAATATAAATGGCTTCATAGCAGCAGCAAAATAGGGATACCTTTATGAGAAATGATAGAAATGCCATACAACTGTGTGATATTAACGACAAAAGAAGGTTTAACATGACACGGAAACGTGTCCTAACCGTTATACAGAGTACATACTGTGAGCACTGGCAGTGATAAGACTTGCAGTTTTAATATAATGATAGCAAAGCATAAAAAGGTTCAGTAATTAATGTTGTCTTTATTATGCTTTTTAACATAAAAGTCATTAAAAGTCATGTAAACTGCTATACTCAGTATAACAAAATGGTACTACACTACTAATACTAAAAGTATACATTTATTTATCAGATGTGATCAGTACGTTCAAATGGCCATTTCTTCACTAGGAAATACACAAACCACTTTTAGCTTTCTGCATATAGACTGCTTAATACAAGTATCTTATTTTTAATGCCGTGTTAATATAAAATATCCAACTCACAAACATGTAGCACCAATTGAATTATATAACATTTAATTAATATAGATATCACATGAATAACTCTTTTTATACATAACATTATCTACAAAAACATTATTCCCAGTTTAAATTTAAACAATACATGTACTAATAAAAGAAATTGTTACATGCAAATCCCATCAGAAGTTGAGTGATACAACTGAACAGGCAAAAAATGACCTATTGATGAAGATAATGAACAAAACGATCTAAATAGTGCCAAGACTAAAGACAGATTTCAACGATTTAACCAGCCATAATATCACCTGTGTGATCTTATCTTGAAGGACATTGCTGGCTATAGTTTGATTAATATCATTAACCACGTTATTATCAACAGATCAGCTACGTTCATAATTCAGATCAGTTTACTCAATATACCATACGTACATAACCCTAAATAACCTCTAACATACACCTTTCAAGTTGAATAACATCAACTTAAGTATTAGCCATATCCAATAAGCCACAAGAACTACATCACTATTCCCCAGATGTGCTAGAAACCCATCCATATACACAAGTGCCTGGACACTTATTTTTAACACCAAGGCCACTACTTTGAATAGTTTATATAAGAAAAGAGACAACAGTGCCAGTGGATATTTCCTGGGCAGTTTAGCCGTAAATTCAGGCTACAGCTATGAAACACAAAACATGATTGTTTTTCAAAGATGAAAGAATTCTTGTGTACAGTTGTGTACAACTGTGTTCAGCTGCTCATAAATATTACAAACTATGGAGAGAGAAAAAAACAACCAAGGCGGTGGCATTACTTGTTTTTAAAACCACAAGAAAGAAATACTTTTATTGCTCAGTGTTCTAGTAACAAGGACATTAATCGGTCACTAGAGAGGACTGTACAACAGTAATCACTGGGACAGCAGACACCTGCTAATCTGGTTGATTGAAATAAATCATTTGATTTCTATCATAATATCTTATTTTCTGGTTCTCTTTTACAATAAATACAACGCTAATCTTGATGCCCTGTTGTGAATATTGTACAGCCAGACACCACATATATTATCATTTACTTATAATAAGAGGCTAAAAGACAAGTAGGGCATATTATATCATACTTTATCACACTTAGCGCTACTAGTGTAATAACAGCGGCCCTCTCATCATTAACTGTAATAAATAAAAGGTACACTCAGACGAGATATTCAACTTCAACAACCAACATCAAAAAGTCTACTTCATTATGGACCATTGCATTTCACCTACAATAACTCACGTGTCAATATTGCTGCATTATAACCCCTAGCAGGATAGACAATCAATAGTGACTGTCTCTGGCTGGTTACAGCCCTCAGCTGAGCCGTGCCCTGTTTGCGATACTTCAATGAAATGCCGACATTTCTCACTGAATACTAATCAGCTAAATCCCAAAAAAATATGTCAAGCAGACGACAGAAGTCTAAACCTGTCCAGACAAGCTGTTTAGTACATAGTGTATCTAAATAATGAGATATTTGTGTGGTCAGTTTTAACTGCTAACAGCTAACAGGTGAAGCTAGATGAATATAAAGCTTAGGCGCCATAAAAATGCTAATTAGTTCAGGACAGCTAGATGTTGTTACCTAGGAGTTCGATATTGAGACATTATTTATAATATTTTAATTGAAAAGATACTAATATAGAATAATCCGAGACAGGAGCCCCAAATATACGGACAGCCACACAAGTCCACATACATGCACACAAACACAAACCAAGATATTACAGCCTAGCTGAGTGTCATCATTATGGCTGCTAGCTTAACATTTAATATTTTTTAAATATTTAATTTCAACATACAATAATTATGATTATGATCATTACTGAGAGCGTTGATCTGTTTCATCAGCCTATGAATACTATGTGCACAGGTACTGGGAATTATATCAGATTCCCAACAAAGAAATTGAATATACCTGAGCTTTAAAAAAATCTAGTGTAGTACCCACAATGCCAGAAAGAATTTATTATCAGTTATGTATAAGTGCTATGATTTACTTGTATATATGACAGTGTAATCTAGCAGTTGCTGCTCAAAAGATAACATACTGAATTTGTTTCTGTCCTATCAAAGACAAACAAATATTCAAAAACGGTTGACAATTATAACATCATTATTGACTTCTGGTTGAGAATCACCCTATCTATGATCAGAGCTCTCTGCCAGATGTTCATTTATAATATAGTAAGGGAAAATTAATCTTCAAAATTGATTAGCAATTAAGGTCAAAGTGTTTAGAGCATTGCAGTATAACACACTATAATATTGTAATAAATCAAAGTAATAATCTTAATCATCCACTACAAGGTACTCTGTCATAACAACCAATAGTAATTATTATAGCATTACATTTATAATTATTTAACATGAAATTTATCTAGACTGGAGCTAATGTATCACTAGAGAGGCACAATAAAACTGAAAAATTGGGGTAACAAAAGTGTGCTGTGCATAATCTTCAGTTCTGGGAAAAGATTTTATAATTGAGGAATAGCAATTTTTTTAGTAAAATAATTATTTTGAGGTTAGCAGATTACACTGCAGATAAAAATCATAAACAACAATACAAATATTATATTTGTTGGTAGTAAAAGACAATGAGGAACAAACAAATATCAACTAAGTTGTTTAGTATTGATCATCTGAAAATATCTAGATGGGTATAATAGTGTATTCAAGTCTGCTTATTTATAATATAAATATAATTATGGGTCATTCTATGCCAAATCACCCAAATTTCTAAAACATTATTCGGTCACCATCTACCACCTCCGATTTATTTTAAAAAATCACACAAATACATCTAAATTTTGAGCCTCTACTACAAATACTTTCTGGAAATAGGCCCCCACATTTTTTACCTTCATGAGAGCTAAAATTGAGTAGATAATGTTATTCTAAATGCCAATATCTCAGCTTGAATAGAGATAGAAACCTGAAATGTAGTTTGTTCCTTATTTGCAAGTAACTCTTACAGAACAAATGAATAATTTTCAGCTGTGTTACATATTTTCAGGTTAAAGGTTAAACATCTTGAAATTGTTTTGGCACCTATACAATTTATGGTGTAACAGTTGTTAAAACATGTTGAGGACTTTTATACTCAAATGGATGTTAACTTCATTTTCTCACAATTTCAGCTTCTGCTCAAAGGTGCTTCATATAGTTATGATTTATTAAAAATTAAATTCACTTTTCATAAGCAAAAATTAGCACATTTACCTAGTAGTTGGACACTTTATTTAGTTGTATGTATTTCAACGTAATTTTATACAACTGAAACTGTTGGTTACATATAAACTATACCAGCTTAATTTAAACATATTTTAATGTCCCACCTGGGATGGGTAGATTTGCATATTAAAAAATGTTCATGTACAAATAGAACAAACAGAGTTATTGTATATTTTTTCAATTTATTAACAGCTGAGTCAGACATAGGATCAATTCCATTTTGTCACTTCCACTCAATTCCATTTTCAATTCCAAATCAAATTTATCAATTCCAATTCAATTTTTTACCTACTCTTTTTTACCTACTACTTTTTATTATAAGTAGGTACTCAGAATACCTACTCCAAGTACCTACTCCTAAATATTTTATATTCCAAGTAGGATTGTCATGGAAGAAATATTTCTGAATTAAAAAATTAAATGGTAAATTAATTTGTGGATTTAATTTTTTTTGTAGCAAAATCTTTAATTCCAATTCCAAATTTATCAATTCCAATTCCATTTTTTAAATAAGTGATTCCAATTCCAGAATTGGAATTGCCCATCAATTCCCAAATTGAATTGACTCCATGTCTGAGCTGAGTTATCATGATTAATTTAAATCACATTTGATAGTGGTTATCTAAATAATGTTGTATCTCATATGAGAACTAAATTGGTTTAGTTATAGAATCATAAGAATTACAATTGGAACATAATGCTGCTTAAAACTGAATGAGTGTGAGGGTTTAGTAGTTATAATACTAGTACATGTACTATTTTGCAAATTATCCTCCTTTTTTAAAATAATTACAGGCAAACTTATACTGTTTGCCTGCCTGCTTTGCTTTAGACATTAGAAACATTTATAATATACAGGTGAATGGCACCCAACAACGATCCCTTGCAGACTTTGTTGGCCATGAAAGAAGGGAACCATGAAATGTCTCACTCTCAGGAAATTAACAGTCACATCTTTGTTTTCATTAGAACATCCAGTAATAATTCCTATATACCAATCTCAATTATACATGCAAGCTATATACTGTCCTGGTTGATATGATATATCTTCCTACACTACAATATCTGATATGCGATCACATGACAGTCTTTTCATCTGAATTTGTCCTTTGTCAAGAGAAATAAATGACTAGTGTGATCATGTTACTGGTAAGATTTTGACTTAGCTGTAGTAGTCTTCAACACCGAATTTGTTAGCACGCTCAGTAATGTCTTCACTTGTAACATGAAGAAAGGCTATACCTTGTAGTTGTATATTTGCAGAAGTCCATGTGAAGGCTTGGTGGGATATTAAAATGTGGTTATCTTCAGTAGCATGTAAACATGCTCTAGCAAAAAGTCTTTTAATGGTCCCACCAATACCAACGCATGGGCTCATGTATGGCCATATATAACTAAAACCTTTATACATTATTTCAACATATTGGTTTGGTGGAGAGGCGGTTGTATTAAAATGTCCTGAAATCAAGCTGGTATGGTTTATATGTAATCCATCAACATAGCCACTGTATAAAATTGCTTTGAAAATGCATAAAACTATATAAAGTGTCCAACTACTAGGTCAATGTGTTCATTTTAGCAAATGTGAAAAGTGCAAATTTCAATATTTTTTGTTGAAAATCATATCTATAAGAAGTACTTCTGAGTAGAAGCTGATATTATGAGAAAATGAAGTTAACACTAATAGGCATATGAAATAGTAGTCAAAGTATAAAAGGGCCTCAGTAATTTTCAACATGGCCAACTGTTACACCAAAATCATTTCAAGGTGTTCAACCTTGAATAACTCTGAAGATATTAACTTAATTAAGCAAAGCTCAAAACCTTTCATTTGTTGTGTTACTATTAGGGTACAAACTAAATTTTAGGTCTCTATTTCTATTCATAGCTGAGATATAGGCATTTACAATAACAATATCTACTTGATTTTGGCTCTTCTGAGGGTAAAAAAGACAGACACGCCTCTTTTTTAAACTGCCTATATCTCACAGAGCATTTGAAGTTAGGGCCTAAAATTTTGCATGAGTTAGTTTTCCATAAATATGTAATTGTTAGTTTTCCATAAATATGTATTTGTGTAATCTGTTTTAACAAAATCCAATGTGGTGATCAAATAGGCACTGGATGAATTGGCATGGAATGACCCTTACATAAAATTAATATCGCTGATTCTGGCTGTTCACAATGAAATTAAGGTTTATATTATTACCAGTAAAGTATAACTGACATGAAACAAAAAAGTAACATTTCTAATACATGGCACTGAAAACCTAAGAAAAGACTAAATGGACCTCTTTGGGGCTCATAAAACCCAGTACTTGCAACTCAGTCAGGCGCAAATCCCCCCAAATCACTCCCTTTGAAACTCACAAATACATATCCTGGGAATTAAACTGCAACACCTAATGTTCACAAAAGACAAAAACCTTTAGCTGCTATATGCTTCAACACTCAAATGTTAGTTTGCATCAATCCAAATTACTGCACATAAAAAGTGCTGAAAACAACTTTTTACTAGAACTGGTATTATACATTTAATTTTTGAGTACAATGCTGACAGTATTAGCAGGGCTATGGGTGTGTTGGCAGCTAAATTTTATACCAATATTGAACCTTTCCTGGCTATAACAGAAGTGCAGTGCAGTCTGTCAAGATCTTGTTGAATGAGTAGCTTCTTCTACAGGTTGTTCTCTTTTTTCAAACTGTATGCAGAGCTCATTATGCACTTAATTTTATTGGAATATTGTACACTAGAATAGATACAATGGTAATAATGTCATCACCACATAGTACACTTCGACAAAGTCAGCAAATTTTTACCTCGCACTTAGATATGTGTATATAACAAATAGGTATTGCTATGATAGGGCTGATATTTAAATACAGAGATAACTACAATATTTTCACTGATTGCGCTTTGGAACAGAAACTCCATTATGTGCCTGATTTATTTGGATTAACACATCTAAGTATCAAACTACGGCGTGCAAAATTATTATTTATACTCTTACATATTATGATAACAGTAATACCACCAGAGGAAGTATTGACTGCTTATCTAGGCTTTTCTTTATTTATGCTTCCAAATAAAACTATTTTTAGTACCTGTGTGTCCTGATCATTCTGTAATGTTAGTTATGTGTATAGAAATTGCTACTGGAAGCCAAGACTAAGTCTGGGAATGATTGTTTCCTATTTCACAAACCATGATGACTGACTAGATGTGGCCACTCACATTTATGCCCACCAGCAGTCATCACGAACCATCCAAGTGACTGGTTGATACATCTCTCGGTATAGCCCTGTAAAGTGTCACACTTGTAATACTAAATCTATGTATTAATTCTACCAATAGTCAAAATCCATGAAAGAAATGGCGTACTAACCTTGAACATCATCACCTGGATCCACCTCATATCTGTCTTTCACAAAAGTCAGAGTCTGATCAGAGATGTGCACACGGCCAGGTTTCCCAGTAGATTCCATGGTGTTAGCTAAGGTCACATCATGCGACCACACATCAAACTTGAACCTCCTGGTGCCAACCAGACCACACAATACGGAGCCAGTGTGTACGCCAACGCGCATGTCCACTTCTTCATTGTGGTCATGATCAAATTCTTCAATAGCTTTACACATGGCCAGCCCCATATCTACACAACAGATGGCGTGACCTTCTCTAGGCTCTGGACACCCAGACACACAATAGTAACAATCCCCAAGGGTGCTGATCTTCTCACAGCCACATTTCTTGCAGATCTCATCAAAACGTCCAAACAGATCATTGAGCAGACTAACCAACTGTTCAGCTGTCTTGTTTGAACTCATCTTTGTGAAACCAACAATATCTGCAAAAAGAATGCTGACATTATCCATCTGGTCCATGTGAAAAGAGCGGAAGTTGAGTTGATGGGCAACTGTTTTCTTTGGGTTGTGATGCTCTTCATCTTCTTTCTTCTGATCATCCTGTCCATGCGACTTCATCACCTCAGCAGCAACTTGCGGAGGCATGAGGGAATGGATGATCTGGTGTTTCAAAGACTTCTCCACTTCAAGATCACTATGTGACATGATCGACTGGCCAACTTTGAGAAAGGTGCTGCGTCTGCGAACCTGCGACATGATGAATATATGAACACCAATCAAGTGAATGCAAGTATGGATGAGAACCCTGGCCATGATGAAGTAGACATCATTCATGTCAGTGATAAAATCAGAGAGCAGTTCAAAGATGATTGAGTACGTCACGCCAATTCCGACACACATGTAAAGTGGCAATGGTATCACAGTGTACATCATCAGTAGGATCTCAATACTACCTGTGAATGCGCCAACAGCTGACATATCCTTATGAGGGTAAATGAAATACATCAAACAGAAGAGTCCAACTATTATTGAGATAAAAACTGAAGTCGCCATCACATATCTTTCATAAGTTCTAGTAAAAGTAAAGCCTAAAACAGATGCTGTAATAACCATTAAAATAACACAACCAGACAGAAAGGCTATCCAGTAACTGGTCTGTTGCATAACAGCAAAGAACACACACCATGCTATGCATGATAATATGATATAACACAATGCATACTGGAAGCGTTTACGTGTCTGTGGGAGGAATATCTTCTCATGTTGTTCTTCCAATATGCTTGTGTCAAACTTTGGGTCCCACCAACTTTTTGCAGCACGTTCAAATAAAATTGGAATGCGGCTGTTTCTACGCTGGTGTACAGGTGTGAGTGGGGTCTTTCCAACGGATGTTGCACCATCAACTCCATGAGCCTCAGCATCTGCATTTGGCTTATACTCAACAGTGACTCTGTCATCTCCATCAGCAACAGTTTTGTTTTCCATCGGTATGTTATCCCCATCAGCCATCTTCAGTCAGTTGTTGCTCAACTCATGCAAGAGTCCTAGAGTGAGAGAAAAAATATTATAATGCAAAACTCATTTCCAACATGAAGTAGAACATTTTCTTCTTTATTTCCCCCTCTCATATATATGTGTGTGTGTGTGTATATGCAATATTTTTGGCGGCTCAGAAAATTTATTTTAGACAGGGCACAAATAAGTTAACTGTACAATTAAGTAATCGAAGCAGTTGTGCCAAATTTCTGGACTTATGCTCTACACTCATTCAAATCATCAAACATCTCATCAGAATAATCTATTCTATCACCATATATGCCTGCTCATGATCCTGGCTAGTTATTGTTACAGTAGTGCAGGAGGAATCAGCATCTGGTCTCCTGACTACCATAAGCACTTATCCATAATTGCATGCTCTTAAATGTAGGATCAAACTGGCCCACCTCGGGTCATATATATTCACATTCATTTGTGTTTATAATTGTCATATCCATGAACCAACAACATGTTACTGCAAATACAACCTCACACATTATTTACCTTATATTTAGACAAGATGCCAAAATATAATAATTTCAGGTAAAACATTAACTATGAATGAAGTATTATGTGTATATAAATGTTGTATTTCAACTTTAGTATGCACCTATTGGCTAAATCAGCCATTGGACTTCCAAATGAGGTGAAGTGAAAGATGAAACATCCTTAAGACAATTTTTGGGCCACACAGAATTTTAACCAGTCTTGGAAGATTATGATACATTGTGCTACCAGTTAGACCACTCCAGTATAGCCCCCAAATTGACACCTAAACACCAGACTGACTTCATGTCATAGTTACCTGATTTACAATGAATTGATTTATTTCATGTATGTAGCAAGTCACCATTGAACCACAGGCACGTGTTGTTTGTGGCGAGCTGTGGTATCAAATGGTATGTTTTCAGGTGCTTCCGCTTTTTGTACGTAGCCTGCATGTAGCCACTTTCCTGTGGGCGTGACATATTTGTCGCGTACGAAAAGCGAATTAGCTGGTTCCCACAGGCTGATGAGTAGACCAGACACATGCTTAGGTATACGCACACATCTATCAATATGTGGAGGTATGGAACATTTTATTTTTAGATTAATGTATGTATAGTATGGAGGTAGGCCTCGAAGGATGTTTAGATATGTTGATACTCTGTGCCTGTTGCCTCTTTATATGTACCCTAAAACACACACACACACACTGTGCATCAAATCTCTAACAGCAAAATAAAAATAAATAAAATAACAAGTAGAATTCCATTAATAAATAAATAAAATGTTTTAAACTCAATCATAAATATAAACAGAACTGGTTTTGTTATTATTCAGTGCACTTAAGCCAAGTCTGAAAAGACTGTCTGAGTACACCAGAAACCCGACACCAAAATACAATTAACTAAGAATCAAAGGCAAGCTCAGACCTACCTGCCTAGAAGTAGAATGGTTATACGATTTATAAATGTGAATATGGACTTTATACTTCCAACTAAGAACATTATACCTTCAATGGCAATTACATAACTACTGATACACAATCTGGTATAATAACCCACTCTGGCCAGTTGCTGGTATATTAATCATTTTTATCCATCACAAAACTACACACTACATTTATGATTGGATCTCTAAAGGCCTTTGATCTCTAAAGGCCTCAGTCTATTATTTACCGATAGCCTAAGTCATATTTAACTCGCCGTGAACGAGTTGTAAATATTGGTAAGGTTACTTCTCCATCCCACAAAATCACCAGCAGCATTCACATAAGTTCAATCTTGGGCCACTAATTTTTCTGACATATATCAGTGATATGCCACCACCACACAAATTCTATTTAAAGTTGGTTTTATAAGTGGATGACTCGGCAATCGCCTTTGGCGAGGATGTCAGTCAAATTCAAATAACTCTCACTAAAGAACTGGAGTTCATTTGGGTAATAATAATAATGTATATTTAATATAAAGCCCTTGTCAACAAAGGCCTTTAAAAGACACTGTACAGTGATACCCATCAAGATGTATCTAAATACAATAATTTAATTTGAATAATAAAATGAATCTATCTTACCGGGTATTTGGCACAAAGAGAAAATTAAAGCTAGCTATGCCACTTGATATAGGATGTGCAGGGTACAAATTAGCTATTGTATATGCCCATCTATAAGATGATCTCAGGTATTAATCAAATTATATTTAAGGTCACTTCAAAGGGAATAATCTAAATCTCTTGCATTATTGAGTAACTAATCGTCAATTACCATCGACAAATATTTCCCAAGGAAGTTTTGTTGTTACTCTTTCTCATGATGCCATCCCAACAAGACTAATCCCAAATGGATGAATCAAGAACATTTTAGGGTTAAGGTTATTAATATTATGATAGGATTTGACTGTCCAGATGAGTTTTGTCTTGTTGGAACTCCCTAAAATTCTACTCGTCCATTTGGGATTACTCCTTTTTGGACTAAACCTGTCTGATATGCAATAGTCCCATTCATATACAAAATTAAGTAACAACTGACTACCAAACAGAAACATTCTTAACTTAGAGATCAGTTTATATGGGAAATATTCGCACATGCCTGTGTTAATGTTCGGCAAAATAAGAAATTATTGTACAGCGAGCACCTGATGAAAATGTCTTCTATTATCACCCATGTCAGACTGGTCTGTACACCAATACTATCCATTCCATCAGATATCCATTAACATATGTGTATAAACGGTCTGTAGCCTAAGACCACAGGATAATTTCTTTCTCTTATACACAAGCATATATATGTTAAGCCGTCACCAATAATATATATGGATGTGGATTTAGGCCAGTCTTTTTCAAGGTAGAGAATAGCTATAAACATTTAAATACAATAAATGGTAGACTAACATTTCTATACAAAAATACAAATCAATTAACCTGGAAGCTAAAAACCTTTTGGTATGAACACTCACCTATTCTGACTTAACAAAATATCTTAAAACCAACATCAAAATTTCCACAAAAAAAGTCATCTGGGTATTTTCTGAACCTTATTTCAAGGACTCATACTGGAGTCAATGTGACCAGGAAAGTAAATATGGTCCAAGTAAAACCAAGTGTAAATAAATCAAAACTAAACCAAATGTTCAAAATTTTTAATAACCAGGCTTCAAATTATTTACAGATTTTAATGCTGAGGGATCAACATAATTTTAAGACCAGAGTCAGTGAATGTGCTATAATATTGCTTCACATTAATCACCCTGGAGACTAATTTGTCTATATTGATTCAAAGCTATGAAGAGCCTTCAACCAAACCTTCAATCTACACATTCACAATACAAGTTCAAAAAAGGGGTAAAGTTAATTGTACAGTAAACACATAATTCCCAAGTTAATAATTATATCTATTTATTATTTATTTAAATATTATTACATACCGTAACTGATATTAACTCCCGCATATTTTATATTATTGTCATATTAAATTTCTAAGTGAAATTACTGGGTCATATTTTGCTACTTATAGTAGTTAATGCTTTGTGGAATATACAATTTTTGTGCAATCAATGGCATTTTAACATAAATTAATTACTCTGTTTGCAGTGTTTATAAATCTACATGTACAAGTTTGATCAAAGAAATCATATTTATAAAGAGTAAATACTTCATACCTTTAAAATAACAAATTTCATTTCATACAGTGCAGGTTCAGTACAGACCTTCTGCAATTCTACTGTTACAGTGATATAGCTTCCAGCTCAAACAATTGTGCATAAACTCTTAACACATTACCCATGGCTTACACATTTACATAAATCAAACAGCTCCTGAATAATAACATCTTATTTTTCATTTTCAAAACAGCATACAAAAACAGACTGTATATCTACTATAAATATATATTTTCTGCTCTAATGTTTTTCATTTATGCTAAGATTTAAAACTAATCTGCATAGATCAATCTTACATTACAATTTATTCTCCTCCAATCCATCTATGCACAGATATTATATTTATTTTAAAAAGATGCTTTTTGTTCCAATAAAATTGAGGGATTTATATCTATCAAATATTAACCTAATGTCTTCTTTCACTAGCACATCTTTCTTCATTGAAACAATGTACATTTATACAGAGTAACTGAAATATAAAAGGATGGCAATCACCTATTTCATTATTGTATATTATAGTTGGCAGCTTAATATCAATCCAACCTAATCTTCTACTAATGTAATAGCCAGAACTAACAAACTCTTGCTTACAGATTAATTCATCCCCTACCTAAAGACAGCCTGACAATTATAGCCACATTCTATACACTGATTGTTGTATAATACAATAACAAATAGTATTCAACGGGTCAATTGGGTATACCAGGCACCGGGTCACCGGCAGAGCAGCTATGTATACAGACCTCTTAAGTCTGTTAATGTTATATTTATCCTTTGCTCTGATCATTAAGATTGCGAAATACAGCTGCCTTTGGTGCAAAGAATGATTTGATTAACTGTAACTTCATGCCGTTAATTATAGGGACCCATATATTATTTATACATTACACCTGATCAAAATGCTAATAATTTCTCCATATCTTTTAAGCTATAAATATTATAATATTCACACTGAATTTAGTTATCTGTAGACAAAAGCCTAAGTATAAACTGATTTTTTTAAATAAAATAAAACAGAAAAGAAATAGTTATCCCATAGTCAACGTTTTCATGCCATCTGTTGATTTGTGAAGAATACAAAGTTTTATATTAATTTCATCATATGCACATTCTCGAAGGTGCTTAACAAGTGCATTTATAATTCTGTTCAGTGCAATTCACTTTATGAAACATATCCAAAAGACTAATCACAACTATCAATGGAGTTTTACTTTGAATAAGAATAATTCTTCATAGGGTTTTATCATTAGAGACAAGAAAAGTCTCTGGTACATTTTCTAAAAATTATGAGATTTATGACACCACACACACACACTCTCTCTCTCTTAGCCACACAATAATGGCATTGATCTTAATGATGAACCAAAATACAGTATCCTAAGGACAATGTCATTTAAAAAGCCTGTTGGTGTCAGTATCAGTCTTTCTCTATCTGCTTTAATTGGGAAGCCATAAATCAATGGATGGCAAAAGTGTACATTACAAAATGAATATGTTTCATGCCTAAATATTAGTCAAAGGCATGTACCAAACATTACCAGCACAATTAGGGCAACATTATATACCAGGTTTTGAAACTGTCTGTGATGAAAAATAAAATAATGTAAACACAAAAAGCTAATTCTGAAGAAAAAACAAGCAATTTTTTACCTTTCCTTATTGAAGCACCACACTGAAATTTTGACACAAATCATAATGTCCAACAAGTGACATCAATCAGTATTAGGAATTTTACCATACGTCATCTAATGTAATCTGTTTGCACCAATCAATACACTTTTGATTATATAACAATTTTTTAATTAGTGTTATATGATTTAAATAAAAGCATACCATTTACTCTTAAAGTTTCACTTTCCATGCAGGACAAACATTTACTCAATAAAACGTCACAGTTTAACCCATTTAATTAATCACATACTGTATTTATTCTGCATGTTAACTTTGCATATGTTGTATAGTTCATAACAACACAATAATATTTATCACATCATTAAAAAAATTCTCTAGTTCCAAATCTTGCAAGAAACCCAAAATGACCTTACTGGTTTTCTTAACATTACATTTTAACAATGACAGAGTTTGACCTTAAGATTGAACAAATTATGAGAGCAAGTGCGTACACGTATGAAAACCTGAAAATATTGTGAACTACAACTACATACAAGTGAACCAAATGCAACTAGAGAGGGTCTGGATATTCCACCAAGAATAAACTAAAATATAAAAACATATGGTGACATCTGAGGTGCACTGAAAACACCTTCACATATATAGGGCCTGCATATATGTTGTAGTTTATTAACAAAACCAATTAGATGTTTGATGTAACAGGTGCTACAATCAATTATGAATTGCTAAAATGTAATCAATCATTTTTTTAAATTTTAACTGAACATCAGAAATCAACTAACACTAGAATAAAAATTATACATCTTCCAAGTGCACAAATCTCCTCTAATATTACTCATACACTATAGGACAGTCTTTCAAATATCTTAGATATCGCAATACCATTTCCAGGTAATACACAATATTATACATTTGATAATGTTG
Source organism: Paralvinella palmiformis (assembly GCA_025642065.1). Taxonomy (NCBI): domain Eukaryota; kingdom Metazoa; phylum Annelida; class Polychaeta; order Terebellida; family Alvinellidae; genus Paralvinella; species Paralvinella palmiformis. The sequence continues at coordinate 181,307 of JAODUP010000054.1, forward strand.
ATAATTGCCAGTTATTCGAATATGATACATCTTAAATAACAGAAGCAAACAATTATTTGTGAGTCAGAGGCATCTTTATAAACTAGTTTTTCATTGATAAATGGTACTATGTAAATGGTATAAATGCCATTATATTATAGTAACCCATATTGATCTTTCATTACTAAATATTCACAGCTAAATAGCAAAGGTAACAGTGACCAGTTATGTAACAAACCTGATACCTTCCTTCTCTTCAACTTCTATTTCTTAGTGATCTTTATAAAGATGTCTCAATTTATATCTTTAGCATTACAAGTGCCTGAAACAACTTGACCAACTTTTTCCAGGTACATATTGAAAACAGGAACTACCACTGTATCACTATCAGCAATTAGTTTTATTCACTTGCCTAACAAAGACCTTTATTAATGGCAGATTACCAACTCTACAACATTAACAACATATAATCTGGTATTAATTATTGGCCAGCCAGCTATAACACCTACAATATAATACTAAAGTAAATCATAATTAACATGCTAATGGCAGGTCAAGATGTAGTGTTTTAATCAGAAGCATTTTAATCATAAAACATATGTTATCCGCATTACTTCAATAATTTAAAATCAGTTGCTCATTTGCTGGGACACATACTCAGTGGTGCATAATTCTACACTGGTGTGTGCGTGTCTGTACAGGTTTCCATGCATATACTATATAAATATAGTTTAACGAGAGCTATGCCATACACACGTGTGTGTGTGGGGAGGTATGCACGTGTACAGACTTCCATCTATATACTACAATATTGGTTCACCAGAGTTATCACACAAAACACACACACACACACCATTATAATGTCTTAAAGACATAACAATTATAGAGTTCATCATAGAAAAATTTAGCTTTCAGTGTATTATATTCTTGTTATTATAACAGAAAAAGTATAAACCGTGCGCTATTTATAGTAACAAGCTAATTGCTCAATGTTATCAAAGCATGCTAACTTCCAGAAGCCATATTTCACATTTCTGCAGCAAGCCGTGTTATGTGAAGCCAAAATAAAGCTAATTACCTGCTGCAGCATGATGGGTATTTTTTCATGCTATAATTTACTAAGCCCAAAATTACAAATGTTTATAATCAGATTGCCACTGGAAAGGAACAAACAGTACAACACATGATGTAACTATCCTGTGGCACTTTTCCTGTACTCACCAGTAAAAGTATTTCCATGTTTAAACACTGAATATTTATTTGATGCAATCTGATAAACTGTTAATAGAGGAAACTACCTATACTAGTTATAAGAGTAGCAAATAATCGCATTGGTTAAACTTAAAGCTAATTAATCATATCAGTCAGTAATAATTATTTTGTATTTATTATATACTCACTAACTTCAAAAATATTAATTATATTTCCTATAGAGCACATACCACATTGAACACAAGAGGTTTGTATTGAATGTGTTACACGGTTATCGGTACTTACAAGTGTCTCTTAAAGAGAAAAAACATTATTTTTTACAATGTTCTTCTTTTTTTTGGGGGGGGGGTATCTCATAAGTCTGACCTTATTATCTGACACGAACTATAATCTAAGTATCAGGGATTTGCCAATCATTCTAGTTTGTGGAACACAAAGACTATGAAGTACATGTTTCAGGGACACTCATGTTATTGTTAATAAACCATGTTAAACACCAATTTGCTTACCAGACACTGGTTATCAACAGGCTACTGAAAGCCCAAAAAATATGAACTGACAATATCTATTATACATTAGATCTACACTGAAATGATTGATTTACTTAGTACTCCTAACTAATATCGTAACAAGTGGAATATAAACAAATAATCAGTCATATTAATTTTTATGTTCAGTAGACTACAAATTATATACTTCCACAGAAGCTGCTGTATAGTGAACCAATGTCAACACCAGCTGTGGAAATTCTATCATTGTGCTTCAGGGTAGATGTTAATACAGTGAGTGTTTGGTTTATCCATGGGTCTAGTCATACCAGGAACATAATGATGAAGACAAACTCTGAAGGAAATGAGTTGTTAAGATGAAATATCCAACAGACAAAGCTTTAATCCTCATTTGAAAGCCTACACCATAATACAGTTATAAACTGTCCTAACAGCAATAAGAAATCACTGATGAATGAACACTACCAAGATGTATAATGAATAAACAGAATCAACAGTTGCTTTTAAAAGGCACAGAATAGCAAGCCCTGTTTAAAAACATCAAATCAAGGTAAAATGTTTTGTGTTTTTTTCTCACAGACATAAACCTTTCTTATTTCACAAATTTATCTATATATGGCCAGTACCAGGTGAATCATGTAATCTCAAACACAGACTAGTTTGCGGCTCTTGTCAATAACAATATTCCAAGTTGGTCATAAAGTAAATTACTGTAAAAAGCATTACTGTAATACCTTATAACACTCATAAGCAAAATTAAATGTAATTAATCAGTTCCTCATTTAATAATCTGTGTGACTGACACAAACTAAACAATCATGAATATAAAAAATATGAAACAAAAGTAAACCATTTAAATGAGATATTTATATTTACATACATATACAGAATTTATATCAAACATTTTTACTCATTCTATGAAATATATGGAACTATAGCTGCAAGAATTTATGCTTTCATATGTATCTTGCCACCAAGTTATTAAAATAAATGATTTTCTCCTTGCCAAACAATGTTTTAACATTTGAAATCCTATCATTGAGTTATTGTTTGAGGCATTTTGTTCATGCCTGTATGCAAATAAGGATCAGAGAAAGGGATTATTCACATATGATGTCATCTTCAGTGTAAAGATCAAAACTTTTCATCATAAACAATAATACAATTTTAGTAACTAATGCAGTGAGGAAAAGAGCTCAAATGTTTTAAAATTAAATATACAAAAACAAAGACTAGCACACAACTGAGTTCATCAATAAAAAAACACTGTGAAAGGTTTCATAATCTTTTTGGCAACCACATTCAAATTTCATGGAGGACCATGATCATATAAATCAATATGGTGTTCCCCATTTATCCAATGGTATGCTGACAAATTTCATGTATACATTCTTGTATATATAGTTCTACATATTAAATATAACTGAAAATGATGTTTGACATTGGTAAATCACAAGATTCAATATATATATATATATATATATATATATATGCCCTTTAAATATTTCTGCAGATTTAAGTTCTGACTTGCATAAAAATATGAAATTATGCCTCTAGTTTAAACTTCATGAAGCATTATGCAATTTGTTCTTCAAAATTCAATAGATCCGCTTTCATGTTGAATTTGTTAACTGAAGGCATAAGATTTCAACAAAAACCTTAGATCCTACTAATCACACAAATTTATATCATCAACTGTACTCAACTTTAATCCTGAATTAGTTTCTTTTGCCGGTTGAAGGCTGGAATGAAATCCCATAATATTGAGATTTCCTTAGATCAGCAATTGAAATATATTGTACAGGTCCAAGCAGGGTTGGACTTTAACCCAGGTTAAACTGGGGTTTTCTCAGAATATATTATATTGACTCACAAATTCATATATTTTATGCACATGAACAGTAGTTGTTTGGTATGCATTTTAAAGATGTTGTTAAGATGCTGACAGTTTGCACCAATCAACTAAATCAGCTAAGCTTGTTTCTTTCTATCGTGAACTTCAAGGTGGTGCTGAATTAGACTGGTGAATTTCTGAACACTTTTGTTATCATTTTGTGTAGTATATTGTTATTTGTGTGCTCAATATAGACAATAAATGTTTAATTTGCATTTAGTTGGTTTTCTTGAATCCATTAGTGGTGCATTATGCCTAAAAATTAGTTTAACCCGGGTTTAACCCAAAAAGGGGGTTTAGCCCAGCGGGCGGGTTAAACCTGCCACCAAGGGAATCAGTTATGGTAACTTGACAGTATAATGAATATGATTAAACTAATAATGATTGTAATCAATTATGACTGTGATTACATTGTAAAGTAATCATGATTATAACCCAAATATGATTATCAAAGCTTGTGAATAATTAAAAATTATATATAGCACAAAGCACAGATACATGTTATCCTCATAAACTGTAAGCATGACAAAATAAGTGTTATCTTTTTTTTATTTAATCTAGATTTTTTTTTAAATTCATAACTCATAATTATCTCACAAATATCTACACATATTTGAAAATACACATATTTGAATACATAAGAAATAATCTCCATTTAATATTCAATGCAACATATACAACATGACAAGAACTACTTAAGTCTTTGTAACAAATAGTGTATATATACAAGTAATATTGGAATGTGGAAACTTACCACAGGTAGGGATGGATATAAAATCACCCAATATTTCTTTCCTAGGTCCAATATAATACCAATATTAATGTTATGGCCTACTATAACATTGTAAATAATGTACCATCCTGTATAATCAGGAAAGTAATCACCAATTTACAAAGTAATCTTAAATGTAATCGAATATCATTATGATTATATTGTATCTGGAAATGATGAATACAATTACACTTACTTTACATCATAAAATCAATTACAACTTATTTATAGTTCTAATTACCCCATACTCCATCTTGTCCTATACTTCATAAACAATAATCTATGCTTTGAGTAGTTTAGTTTTGAAAAAGACATTTTGTTTCACAATTTGAAATGTAAATAAAGAATCTCTATATGATCAGTACATGTAGACATTAAAATCATTTCAAAATGACTGCATGGTTTGTTTAATCAGTACTGATCTTTGGTGGGCATTTGTCTTTTACCTAACTTTATTGGTGAGCATTTTTCTCTATTCAGCAGATCGTTCTATAAAACTATAACAGTATAAATAAGCTAAACCAAAAAACTTACTTCATGTTGGTACAACATATTTGCTTGGACACACTGCCTAATGAGTGGCAGTCTCTATGACTGTAAACATTATGCTTAATCTTGTGGGTTCTTAGACAAGCTCTCTAAGCCTTCTATAACTTAAGGTTGTCAATTTCAGCATTCTCAATTTAATTAATACGTTTTTAGACCAGAAATAATCTTTCTTCAGTTGCCCTTCTGCTCTATGTTTTAAAGAATTCCATGTGACATTTGCATACTCAATGGCAGATTGAAGCTTTGAAGAACCATCTTATAGGCCTTTTTATAGGTTTAACTTTAACCATCTCATATCGTTTGGTAAATGATGAGAGAAAGTTAGTAATATGGTTGATGTATACTTTATTAAAGTATACATCAAGATCTTAAAAAGACATTACAGTTCTGTCAACAGATCTAATAAAACCTAGCTTTGACTCAATTTTTCAAATAACTGAATGTACACAAAAGACAGCTGGATTTAACACTGGCCATGAATTATAAATAATTTAAGGAATCATAATTAATTAACAATAAATTCATAGTGGAAAGCTTCAGCTGCATAAAAGAAATAGCTAACAATGTTATGTCATCTGATAACCATAATGGGCCCTCCTTACACCAGAAATAGTTTTACAGCTAGCATCACTGAATCAAATGGCCATTAATATGTCCATTTGTAATGAATTTTCTAAAAGTTTCTAATGACTCAATAGCCAGTGGTATTAGAACACAAAAGAATGTTACTGGGGCAGATCTTGTCATATTTATGGGAGGGTATTAATCAGTAGATCTCTTAAAGGAAAATCGAGAATGTAAAATTACATTCTGCAGAGGCAGAATATCCCATGGCATAAAAGGGAAGACCTTGAGAAACCTAAGCCTCATCCAAGTTCCACTACTGGATCAACAATACAGTATGACAAACAGATATTTTATCAACTCACTAACTACATATGCCTGTCTATCTAAACGATTGATGATGATTAATGTTTTATGACCACTTTTGTTCCACGGTAGGCTAAATGGGTCGAGTGACCTCCAAAGCTATCTGACAGATACTGAAATAAGTCACTTAGTGAAATTTGAAAATAGTATGTTGATTAATTATATGAATAAGAAACACGATTCAAATATTTTGGAACAAGTTGTTACAAATGCAACAGGTTGGTAATTATTTAGATTACCATTTTCATAAAACAGTGTATGGTCACAGGGATATGAGAAACTATTTTTACTAAACTTCTGAGATAACTGATGTTTCCGTAAAAAGCCCAGGTTATTTACTGTGGCTAATAAAAGCTACAAATAGCAATTAGATACATCACCATATATAAAGATTCTCCAAACAGGCCATCACTACCACAAACTTTTCAGTTTATTAAAGTTATAGAGTTTATTTTAATGAACTTTCATAGTATATGTTCTATCTTTTTGTTTGTTCTTCACCCAGTTATTTTTGGAATTACAATTTTCATTTCACATATAACACATGATACCAAATCAAATTCACAAACAAGCAAAAAGATACTTCATAAACAAATTTGTAAATTCTCTTTTTCAATGGTTGCAACTGATACAACAACATTTATTTATGACTTCCTGGTTTAGGGTATTATATTGATCTGTGTTTATTTTATTTACAGTTAAAACATCCTATCTTCTGATAAAGCCCCAAAAAGACAATTAAACTGAAGTTTGTAATCTGGGTCATTATAGAAATTTAAAATATCAACTTTTAAGCTAATAAAGATGGAAATTAGTAAACAAATAAACCAAATAACAAAACACTATTATAACAGTCTTTTTCATCTAGCAATTCATCAAAACAAATGGGACCAATTCACCAGTTTGAAGAATGAGTACTCATCCCTATTGCAGAATATGTGCAAAATAGCAAATCCTACATTTAATTACCACCAAACACATGCTAATATTATTAAAAAGTGTTTTGTATCAAAAGTGCCACTTGTGTGTCTACTGGTTCCAATGGATCAATTACTTTTACAATCAGCTGGCTTCTCAATTTCTTTTGGGCCTAATGACCAACAGAGTAGTGTTAATTTTGATTCCTGTTATATAACAGTGTTGAGAGAACTCCCTGAGTAACAGATAATTAAACAGCAAGATGTAATTAATAATTGAGGAGAGGTTCAATTTGATTCCTGTTATAGGTATAACAGTGTTGAGAGAACTACCTCAGTAACAGATAATTAAACAGCAAGAAGTAATTAGTAATTGAGGAGAGGTTCATTTTGATTCCTGCTATAGGTATAACAGTGCTGAGAGAACTCCCTCAGTAATAGATAATTAAACAGCAAGAAGTAATTAGTAGTTGAGTAGAGGCAAAACACTGTTCTCACTAACACATGGTTCTCACAGTCAAGCAAATTATATTTTCCAGAACAGAATTACCATTTTCCAGGACAAAGTATACAAGATTTAAAGGTAATAAATCAAGATATTTGTGAAAAAGCATATCATATTTATTCAATGTATGAATGATTATTGCCATTTTTATGGTATAGCCTGTTCCTGACCCCTTCTAGCTGTCTGATCCACCAACTTTTATTAAAGTTTTAACTAACATGGGATATCAAGACTGTACCAGTAGTATTTATCTTCTACAATTGAAGTCTTCTTCTACAGCCATAATATTTATTCACTGGGTTTTTGTTCTAAGGAATTTTTCACAGGCAATATGATTTCCAGGGCATTTCCCAATTTTCTCAAATTCAAGGACAATTCCAGGACCTGGAAAAGGAATTTTGTTACAGGGTTCCCACCTATTGAAGGTGTGATCTTAATCACATAATTGTTATGGGTTACAGAATTATTTTATAATCAAGGATGAGTTGTCTCTTTTTTATTCTACCAAGGATAGCCCACTTTCAATTATGGGACTTGGGACAAAAAACATCAAATGATTAACTACGTTGATAATTGTCATTGTATGCTGCCAAAAATAAAAGCAGTGGTTATCATGCATCCAGTGAGTGAGTGGTTTGTTTAGCGTCAGGACTGGTCACACCTAGGACATATGGCTGAATTATTCTGAGAAATATCCCCCAAACAGGGGAATGTATCAGATTTGAACTCACAAACTGGAGGTTTGCAGTGCAACACTCTAACCACTGCACTAGTAGAGTGCCTGACCTGCTTGTAATTTAACAACAAAATATAAAATCTCATCATTTTTAAAACAAAAATAATTATCACTGCATAACCATTATGCTGAACCAACCCAAAGGGCAGTGTCTTGCCTGTCACCCAATTAATGAATATTTCTATTAAATTAATACTGTCCCCTAAGCTCTAGAAACAAATGGCAGACTAATCAACCCAATTGATTTTGGCTACCAGTGTATGATTACCATGTCTAATAATCAGACCCTAACTTATTGTATTATAAATTTACTTTTAATATCACAATATTAATAATTTAACTTATTCTAAAAACTACTTTTCAGATATGTCACAAATTTGTTGGCTATGCCAATATTTATATTAAAAATATATGCTTTTGACAGTTTATGATGCAATCATGTCATAAACCTGTTTATGGCATGATGTCATAAACCCTGGATTAATTCATGGTTTTTGACATTGTGTCATAAACTTGCCAACCCTGCTGAAAATATACATTAAAAACCCATCTAACTGATCATATTAATTTGGGATGAGCTATTTCAGGAGAGTTTCTTGTGAATCTGCCCCACCTCAGAGGTAAATAACGGCTCTTTCTATAAAAGAATAAGATGACATAGCTGTTTGAAGAATTTTCTTATAAAGTAACTCCAGGGGTATTGATACTAATTTTGCTAATAAAGATAGCAAAAAGGGCCAAGTTCAAGTACATGGTACCAAAAGCAGCCTGTGTCCACCAGACAAATTATTCTGTCTCTGCAATCAAGACTGTCTGTAGGTAGGTGACAAGTCTTGGGAAATGCTTACCAAAATACCAGTCAACTCAACCCATAAAAGTTTATCAACTAAACCCATCACTTTACCAACTCAGCCCATCATCAAAAACAATGTTGTCATTATTATTATTACCTACAAATATGGTGCACATATTAAAGAAATATTTTACATAAAGATTATGTAAACAATTAGAAAGTAGATATTTTTGAATTAAGATAGTCAAAATCCTTTCTTTGAAATACTCATGACTGACAGTGACTCCAATCAAATAAATCTTACCAAATACTTAATAACTGATACATTGAAGTAAAGATTTTGATATGAAAGTGTTACAGAATTGAATAGTATTACTTATTAGACCTGTAAGTGAGAAGTGAAGCATGCACACATATTAATACCGTAAAATATATTCTTTATAAATTTGTAAATGAAGCATTAGAACATGGCCAGAGTAGCTGTTTCATTATTTTCTCCCCATTGTCTAATTTTCCTTAAGAAGTAAATATTCTGACCAATAACTATCAATGCTGGAACATAGCAGCTTATTTTCACTAACACATTCTGCAAATGACCTAATCCTACCAACCAATAAAACTGTAGCTGCCACTTTCTAGTCACCCATCCCTCAAGAAATGTATTTATCCATACATACTGCATGAAAATATACAACTGTATAGGGTACCAGACACAGTGGAAGATATATTGCATTACCAAAACAAATAATGATATGACTGATATAGAGGCATGTATATCATAATGATATTGCAGTAGGCACATTTCCACAAGATCAGATCATGAAATGAGTTCTTGTTCTTCCAAGACAATAATAAATATATATATATGAGTACATGACGGACCAAGTTGGAAATGGGTAGAGTTCAATTTGGATACCTGGGAAACTCAGCTAGTGAAGGAGTCAAGAAATCAACCACATAAAAAATTAGATAAATATATCTGAGCCCTGGAGGGCTGACATCAGTCTTCTTGGTTTGCCATGTCTATATGACAGACCTGACCTTAGGAGAACCTCTCATGTCTCCATGGAACAACAGACTGCAGATCAGGGTTGGAGTTAAACCCGGGCTAAACTGGGTTTATCTCAGAATACAGTATATTGACTCACAAATTCATACATTTTATGCACATGAACAGTTGTTCGGTATGCATTTTAAAAACTTTGGTGCTATCCAGACCAAGCTGCGTAACAGGTTGGGTCTGGAGAAAGCAGCCAAGCTTGTCTCTTCCTATCGTGAACTTCGTGGTGGTGCTGAATTATACTGGTGAATATCTGAACACTTTTGTTATTGTTTTGTGTAGTATATTGTTATTTGTGTGCTCAATATAGACACTAAATGTTTAATTTGCATTTAGTTGGTTTTCTTGAATCAATTAGTGGTACATTATGCATAAAAATTAGTTTAACCCATGTTTATCCCAAAATGGGGGTTTAGCCCAAACCGGGTTAAACCTGCCAACCCTGTTGCAGATGATGCTCACAACCTAGTATAATGCTAGATCTATAGGCTGTATAGCTGATTGCCACCATAGCATAGGATAAGCTAATATTTTCTTTCCTGCACTGTTGCAGGTTTAATTAATGATGACATAAACAAATCCAAATTTCTCAATTGGTTATGAAGCAATTTCATTTACACTGATGATTATGATGGGTCATTTACTTAGACTTAGGCAGATATTGGACATAGGTCGTTACACTCTAGTCTAGTCCTGTGACTGTGTGATCAGAATTCAGATGATCGTCTGAATTTGAAGAAAAATTCATAAATGTCATAGATTATGATTGGAACTATGTTCTGAGAGTCTGAGTAAGAACAACATAAGATACAATACATCACTGAAAACCAAGGCTGAGTAAGGATAGGGAATCCTATTTTATGGGGAGCATAGTCATATTCATAGACTTTATACGAAACTACGAAAGGGTCCATTTATTATGATTTTGGTGTCAGTCATCTGTACATATACTTATTTAATATGCGTGGGCGCTCATGCGAGTAAAGTGATATAGTGAGTGACAATTTACGATAAAGACAGATGAACTAGGACAAAAATGTGTTGTACTCTATCTACTAATCTAGTATTATTTAGATAGTCCTACTCCTAGTACTCACTACTTACCTACTAAAGCGGCAAAGTATCGTAGTAGGTAACCACGATTGTCAAACTGAGCGTCGATCCTGATTATAATCCACAATCCAGGTGGTGAGATTGCACTTCTGCACACCGTAGCAGACTGCAAGAACACCAAACATTCCAGGTATAGATAAGCTTGTTACATAGAGAGAGAGAGAGAGTCGTGTGTGTGTTTGTTGTCGAAGATCAACTACACGCAGACAAACACAGACCGGCTGC
>JAODUP010000054.1:197500-277500 GCA_025642065.1 Paralvinella palmiformis
GCAATATGTGCAAATTGAATTCAACATAATACTGCATTAAATAACAAGTTTAACTCGTTCAGTTCACACTCTCAATATGTCAAAAGGTCGATCAGATAAACGATATCCTATGGAAGTGCCAACTAACACTTTTCTCATCCTTAACCTAAGTATATGTTAAAATGATCCTGCAATTTATAAATTTTTCTTCTTTTCATTAATGACATGTCGTACAAAATATCATAATATGTCAGTAATAAATGAGACTGAATCAAATATTTTTAGTAGTCAATTGTTATTAATTTAACGATTTGTTGATGCAAGTCAACAAACGGCATAATTAGTTCATCTACTCCATCTCAGTAGAAATGTAACTGTACGGGGGGGGGGGCATGTTTCTTTAAATGCTGGTTCACGGAAACTCGGTTTCCGTGTAAGCTAAATCTTCTTTGGAAATGTCGGCTTCATTTTGGCCTCCTGCGAGGTCAGATGACATTGGAGATTAAATTCAATGTGCCCGTGACATTCATCACTGAAGGTTACTCTAACTGAATCTCTTTGGCACTTCTAAGGTACTCCACATTGATTGGCATCGATATGTATTAGATAATGCTATTTTGGAATTCCAGCTATTATTGGTTGGCAAGAGACCGCGGGGTGGGGGGTTGGAGGGCGGAGCCCGGAGGGACTATTGACCGGATCCCTAGAAATCACTCGCCTGTGCGTTTGTGGCTTGAAATTGACTCACTCGGTTCTTATACATGTATGTCGTAAGTGGAGGCGACACTTATTTGTACTACTATAAAATGTAAATGTACCTGTTACAGCTTTGTGGTCACTTAAGGAAAAATAATAGGATAAATGACTCGCATTTGTGGCATTGTGTCGTTCTAGGTTTGGTTTCCTTCGTTTCATAATCTATGACCATGAAACTGGGATAACGTACGAAAGAGTGAGAGTTTATGTCCAGTGTGGTCCCTATAATGAGTGGCTCAAACACCATTCACAAGGAAGCAGTCCGGGAAGTCGTAAACATCCCCCAGTAATCCAATGAGAAAACAACCTACCTACGATATTGTCAGCCCGAAACTTAATGTTTAGAAAAGTTTGTATAATCTGAAAGCTCTGATCTTTGGCATCATACTTCATTAATGCTAGTTTCTCACCGATTCACTGTTTGCATATGTATACGCAGTTGTTCACAAGTAGAGTTCATAGACAGATATAGATCTATACCGGCACTTCACAACATAGGTACCAGTCTATCTATCAAATCCAGAGATTGACTAATGAGCTGCCAACATGCAGTCAGTTGATATGCAGTGGATACTATCTCACTGGACAAATAATTAGCCTAAATTGTAAATAGTCTTTATTTAACCGAAGAAAAGCATTTCAAACCATTAATACACAGGTCTTATATCTCAATAACCTGACCTAAGTGACCTTGTGACCTGGTATTTCTGTCTGATGACTTGGGTCAAGGGAAAGTTAGAAACTGAAAACGCTCCTATACAATGCATATCTAATTACTTCTTTATGCGCGCGCCTGTGTGCGCGCGTGTGTGTGTGTGTGTGTGTGTGTGTGTGTGTGTGTTTGATTGGCATTTATGCATAAGGTGTCTATTTATATAATCGTCTTGACAGCATACTATCCGAATCTTTATTTCTAACATAAGTAAAAGATTATAGGCACAGAAAATTTCACATTGAAGCATGGTGGTGATGATGATGATGATGATGATGATGATAGTGTTTGAGATTGTTTTAATATTTTAAATAAATGTTATATTTATATAGTTTCACCTAACCAATTACATAAATTATTAGACAAAATAATTCGGATTACTGGATATTTATTGATCAGTGAAAATAAAATAAGGCAACGGACATAAGACAGAGAACGGGTTCTATTTTGTAGGAAGTGGATACTCTAGAAGTCTTATGTCAATGTATATCTGTTTTTGGTGTTGATGACGTCAGTAGAATCCTAGTATTGCCAATAATGTATAACATTTCCATCTAATCTGCTGTCTAATGGAAGACCCCAACAATGATGTCATTTATAGTACGCCAGAGGCACACCCGAATATAACCGACAGGGCTCTTATGGTTAATGGAAACTGTGGAGGGAGATTGAAGGGGAAAACAGATGTCTGGTGGTATATAGGAAACGAAGATAGAATGTTAACAATATTGATGTTATGTATATAACAATCAGTACAATGTTAACAATATTCCTGTTATATGTATATAACAATCAATACAATGTTAACAATATTCGCATTTTGTTAACAATATTCCTGTTATATGTATATAACAATCAATACAATGTTAACAATATTGCTGTTATATGTATATAACGATCAATACAGTGTTCGCAATATTGATGTTATATGTATATAACAATCAGTACAATTAGAATCAATTCACTCTGCCGTCCAAGAAATAAATTTCTTCGACCTTTAAAACCTTATTTTTGTGATAAACGCGATAGCACAAAACGCTGAAAAATCACTGATAATTTGTTTGTACTTCGCCTTATTCATATTTTATAACACAATTATGAAACATCTGAGTTTAAGTATTAACAAAAATAAGGAATTTAATAAAACAAAATCCCACTTTTTATTATATTTATTCCTTTTAGCACGTTCAGTAACACTCTATGCTCTTGTGTTGCTCTTTTTCTTCTCCTTATATCAGTAATATAATATTTGAAAAAAGAACGAAAACAAATTAAATAGTTTAGCAATAGGAATGCATTAACAATGTGTGTAATGTACATAACCTTTCTCGACTAGCGTCCATTTGTATTTCGTTTCTGACTAGCTTTTAGGCACAAACCTTATTTTGTAGTAATTCTTCTTGCCATTACCGAGATGCTGCTAGCCATGACCTTTTAGTTAATATCATATGACCTTTATGGCTGGAGGATATGTTAGCCAATATAAACACGCTACTCCAATGAGGCAATTAAGGACGTCTATAAATATCATGGAACAGACAACGTGTGTGTGTGTTATATATATGTTTTCCCCTTCAATCTCCAAACATGACCAATTAAAAGTGAAACATATTTAACAAAACTCAAGTTAATTTATTGGCTTCTTAAGCGAACATTGGTGTGTGTGAAACAACGTCACGCTTTTTTTACACCCCAAACATAAATTGTCTCTCATTAACACATTAGCTTCATATTTGTATTGTTAAAATTTGTTTGTAGCTGATTTCTTATTAGATGCCATATTTTCTTATGAAGAACTCGAAGATATATATATATATATATATATATATCATAAAGAAGTAAATCCATAACTCTCATAATAGAGGCCAGCTTCAGGAATTTTAGTTGTATTTTCGATCAGACAGTAATAGGGTTGATTTATCATATGGTGATAGTGTTTGTGTGTATGTGTGTGTGTGTGTGTGTGTGCGAGTCCTTTTTATCTCCAAGTAGTTACTATCCTTTTCAAAGACGCCATATTGACAATATCCACAAAGTGTAAATAATTAAATAAAGCCGAGAATGTCTCGATAGTTAATAAATGCCTTTTTGGGGGGTTATTTTGTATTGACTACAAGATGGCTCAGAATTGATGTTTGCTAATAAGAAGTTTTGATATGAATATATTAATATTTATGAAATAAATAATTCGTGAACTCGCAACAATTTATCACCAACTATTTATTGTAGAAAGGAAGTTCTTTTTATATTTTATCATGCTACAATGGGATACAATCTGGGAGCTGGGATGCCTCGTATTACATCCTTTCTTTTTTTCTTTTCTTATCCCGATCCAGTTTGATTAACGTAGTTATGACTGAATTGTGTTTAAGGATGGGACGATGTTGTGAGAAATCAGGTGGAAAATATTACATCATGGAATGGATTCTGGTCCATTCATCTCGACCTCTATATATTAGTCTGTGCATGCGTTCTCGTGTAACACGAGCACGGAGAACAACGAATCTAGAATATAACTTCAGAAAAAGTCGTCATCAAATTAATTAATTCAGATAAACGGTTTTTCCTTTAGAGACGTGTAATGTCCGATCAGTGCGTGCGTGCATGCATGCGTGCGCGCGTGTGTGTAGGGGTACCTTTTAGTGAGATGTACATCCATTGTTCACTTCTACCGTCTCCTACTTTCTCGATTCACAGGGAGATATAATAAATATCATGTTATGTGACGCTGAACCCCTCCTCGTCTTTGTCGTTGAATGTTACTGACCATTATTTTACATCTCAACGAAATAACAATAGTTTATGACATTATCCAAATATCTAATTAAAGGAACTGAAGACTAACTATGAACTAACGGAAAAATCTTCGTCGTCTTCTCTGTAAATAAAAACTCGAAACAAATTAAAATACAGGTATGATATTTGATAGAGTCTGGACGATTGCCAAACCTTGATGTGATGGCTCATATTATTGTCTATCGTTCATATCTATCTACGACCTTCTCCGGTTAGTTTAGACATTTTATATATAAGAAGCCCACCGACTGGGCTAGATGATGTATTGGTGATAGGTATAAGATGATTCATGATCATACACTCTATGTCCATACATTTAACAAGGTATGAACCTACAACAATCTCCGGAATGTTGTTTCAGCTTATACACTCTAAACGTGTTTACTGCCGCCAGTCCGGATATTATAGGGATTGCCGGACTGAGCCCGAGCCTATTCGAACGGTTGTTACGTATTTTGTGAAGAAGAAAATAGCGTCAGCTTCCATATATTGATATGTTATTATTGTGTGTTTCTCATTGCAGTAGTTATTGCTGATCTAAGCTATTGGGTTTCATCATCGTGTGTCTTGATGTGAAAAAAATCATATTTCTTTTTATCGTTTATAATTATTATATACTACGATATTAAGGTTATCAGGGCCGATAATATTTTTAGAAATCAACAAGCGGCGTCCTTTATTCTTCACATTATTCAGTATCAGAACTGAAGGCTTGTTTTCTTTTCTACGCACAAACACACACACGCACACACATACATACATGCATACACACACTCACTCACAAATACACACGGACACAAATACAGACACAAAACACACACACACAAATAAAAGCCGCACCCCCACAGATAACACACACACACACACACACACACGAACAATAGTTTTTGGCTGTTCAAAACCAACCGTATCCACGTTGTTCAAATGTTTTACGTTACGCTAGATAACTTTCCTTTTAGTTTGATTACAAGGTTAATTATTAGCCAACATATTTAAATTTGTATTTGTATTCCAGTATATTTGTCAAGGTAAATATGTCTTTTAGTAAAAACAAGATTATTATTATTAAGAATATTAATCTAGAATCAAATAAAATACTCATGGATTCTATTACATATCTCCTTCGTCGATATCAGCCATAATTTTGAGTCAAACTGGTGCGTATCAATTTATATTTTATACAATCAGCTACGGTATGGGTTCTATAAGGACGAAGATCTCCATCCCCTTTGTTACAATATTTGGAATATGTCAGCTACAGGAACTAACAAACTAACAAAAATATTTCGAGCGTCTTTTCATCAATCTGTTATCTATTGTTACCGTTAACTCATAGATAAACATTTATATTAGCATATGCACTGAGTATCACCCAGTCACAAATTATAAATTAATTAAAATAAAATAACTGCATTTCCTTTACGTGTTGATCTCGTCAAATTTCGTGCCATTAAATGTTCAAACGATAAAGCAAAATGTACCAAAAGTTCTGAATTAGTTTCTGATTAATGATCAAAGACATTCAACACAAGTAATATATATACATAATCAGCGACACCCACAAACTGAAGGGTTCACAAATGATCGTTTATACCACGAATGGGAGTGTTGTACAGGCATATAATAAACATCTCTATAGTTGAAGGGTATCTGACTGAGGATTGATAAGTTAATACTATTTGACCAAACATTTCCTTGTAATCATGTTTTAGTGGTGATATGCTCTTCTCCTGTAATTTGTGTTCCATGTGACCTTGATGACCACATCAAGATGATAACACAGAACAACGTCTCTCTGTCCGTATGATTGTTAAACCTGAGGCAAATGATGCGAACTAAGCCCATCACATAAACAAGTTATCGAGAAAATGGCTACAAGGCACACACACAAACACACACACACGCATGCACACACACACACACACCCGTATTAAAGAGAATTGGAATTATATTAAGGGAAATGAGTTAGGCTGACATTTTAGTGTTTTTGTTGTTATCAGTTCAGTGGGAGAGGTTGTTGTCCGAGAGCTACTGATGTTGTAGTAGAGACTATATGCGTCCCCGGTGTAACTATGTTTTGTCAAAATCCAGCTAGGAACGATTCAGTTAGAAACTTACAATATGATTATCAAATATCTACAACAGGAAAATGTATCTTAAATATAAAATAAGATTACGCTGTTAAAATCACACTGAAAATAAGTAATTCAAGGAAGTAATATATTGGACCTTACTAGATATATAATCAAGGCCATTACGCGCATCTAGTGCATGGCCGTAATATTCTCATATATATATATATATATATATATATAAGAGAGAGAGAGAGAGAGAGAGAATGAGATTTTACAGTATTTTTTATTTTGTTCCCGTTTCAAACATTTTATTACAGCAAACACTGCGTAAATACGATCGATCACCTGTTTTCCTATCTAAATATTCGACTAAGCACCTGTTTGAAACCAAAACAAAGCTGCTGAAAGCTATAACGATATGCTACAGGCTTTGTTAATTTAAATGATGTTATTTATTTTAATCATTATTATTAATTTGCCTCCGAATGATCTTTCAACACCAGACTTCTATATATGTAAACAGTCGACTAGATTCTGTAAAAGCGTAAATTGGAGAAAAATACACTAATTCACTAAAATGGTGATAAAATCAAGTTCAACATCTGAGTATGGTACACACTTTAAAACTGACTAGCTGTTTAACATTGTCTATCAAGCCATCATATTTATCATACTATAAAAACCTGAAGAGAAATATCATGTTATTTTGGAAGAGATACCAAGAAGATTTTCCTTCGGTATGGTTTTGTAAAAGAATCCAGTTCACGGCGGAGAGAGGAACTTGGTACGGAACAGCGCTAACTGTTGAATTTCCTTCGTGGTCGATATATAGAATTAATCCTGACAGCATTTAGTAGAGGAATTTTTTCTATCGTACTGGCTAAGTCCAAGTTTTACTCTGGTGTACACACTAAGCCATACCTTAGAATAGGCCTGATCGCAGCCTGATAGAGTTGCGTCATGTCTCAATGCTTGTTCGATTAACACAAACACCAGTCACCTGACGTGAAAAGAAATGGCGCATTCCAGACTTGATTCGATCGTTACAATGATCACCAGAATCATTTGAGAGTGTGACACCAAGTTATGTGATCCTCGGTACTTCTTCTACGGTAACACCACCCAAATACCACCTCATACTACTGAGCTTAAATTGTCCAAATGTGATGAAGAGAGTCTTTGTTGGGTTAAAACGTAAGCTATGAGTCGTGATATATTGTTCAGCATAATCTGGAAGTTTTGTAGACCTATAATAGAGGCAATTGTTACCAGTAGATCATCTGCATAACATAATACATGTAAAATAGCAGAATACATTCTTGTACCACATTGCATATCAGAGAGTCCCCGAACCAAGTCTGTATTGAGTGTATTGAACAAAAAAAGGGATATTCCAAATATGAATGTCTCTACTCAAGATACTTACCCAGCGAATTCTCACAACAAGACCAGAATACTAATATGCGCCTAAAAATATCTGAGATCACCCCAATAGCTTTCTGAAACATCATAGCATGAGATAAACTGTCAACGGCGCCTTCAGCATCTGAGGCACAGGCGTTCATCGGCTGATAAAATATTTCATCACATCGTGTACCAGAGTTACTGCCATCCCTGTATTTGGGACAAAACAAAAATGTAGATCGTGAAACTCTTCTTTTCCGAAGCTTCCAAGTCCGTGTATTTCCATCAGGTTACGGAAGGTCGTAGATATCATAACTAGGCGATAATTCTTTGGTATTGATGGGTCTGAGTGCGGCTTTGTCAGTAATGGTATAAGAAGACCCTTCATGGTGGTGTTTGGTACGATTCCAACTTTGACACATAAGCCAATCATGTTACATGTGTCCCGTATAACGTTGTAGTTCTCGGCTCACATCATGTGGTCCACCATAATTCCATCTATACGTCTGGGCAACACGCAGAACGAAGACGTTTTACATACGTCATGAGCATAGTAACACTTAGTACTGCCCTTTTCTATATAGTTTCACAGCCATGTGGTGATTACATGCGTCTACCAGAGCCTATCTAATTACATCTTTGACTGAATAATCATATGGTGCAAATTTCAGTAACCATTAAGTTCAGTCAAACTTATGTCCTCATCGGATAAATGATCATTATTCTTGAATTTTCGAACCAAATTCCAGAACCGACCTAGTCTCCTCTGCCTTTCGTAGCTATTATACATGCTTTTATGTAAGACTTTTTGGCAAGTTTGTAACTATCATATACATTTCCGGATCTAGATCGGCCACAAACATTGCCTGGTGCGGGAGTATACACAGTTACTGTTCCACCAGTGTTTATTTTTACGTTAGTCGTGTCTAGATGAATTATGCGCAGCCATAACAGAGTCACATGAGTTCTTGGTGGTGGCTTCCAGTTCACTACACAGTGAGTTCATAGTTCTATAGGCGTCACACGTTGTATGTAATTTCCTAATGTCCACATCTATAATATCCTGCGCTCGTTCTTTGACACAGTTAGAATACAAGTCACATATAACAGTTAGACCGGCCAATTCGGGGGTAGCTATCAACCTGGTTGATAACAGCTCTAGCAGTCAGATCGTTCATTACACACGCCGATACACAATTACTGTTCGAATAGGACAATTATCACTTGTATTATCAAGTAGTCTATCATTTATAAACTCACTCACTCACTCATTCACTTTATCTTGTACAAATCTAGATAGGAAGACATGGTCAATGCATAACTTATTGATGCCTTTGAAGTTGGAGTAAAGTTCATATTCTGATCATAGTAAAAGTGATCACAGTACAGATCATTGCTACATATAAAATCATACATAATTAGACTATGCCTCGTGAAGGGGTGCCGTTTGTGCCAGTTACGTCACACCACGTCACTTTGCGACAGGCTAGCGTTCATATCACCCACAAACATGATAGGATATTGTTCAATTGCATCGATTAGACACTATACGTCATTAAGTGTCTCACTAAACATAACTGTGTGATTTACACTCCCATTATAGTATGGCAGGTAAATACAAATCACAGTCAACAGCACCTTGGAGCCAGATACTAATTTCCATGCACAAATCCGGTTATTGCTACAGTTTATTGGTATATACGACACACCTGGAATCTTTCTACATATTATATCAATTCATACATATGTTATCTGCCGTTTTATTATATATTATTATGGATTACATTTTGATAAAGTTTATGCAATTCCTCATAAAATTAGCCGTGCGTCTCGATGCCCTAACTGTTAACTTCTATAACACATGGGTTCAAACCCCGGCCCGACTATGACTAATATCTCTCAATTGGAAAGCTTTATTTTTCAACTTTTTTAATGAATCTCTGTGTCTACTTATTTAATTACTTCCCTATATAATTCCAAGGCCCTGCATTTGATGATAAACAATAATATTTTATATAAAAATAGATTCAGTATTTAATTTGTACACATATTCCACATGGTTTATCTTTGATTGTTCAGATTAAAAATAATAATTGCTGATTATCACCTAAATTTGACAATATGTTACAGTATGATTGCACTAATGTGCAGTGGCTTGTAATAGTGTGATATTGCCACCGAGTACAATGTCAAGAAAGGAGCGATTAGTAAGATCTAGGAGAGAATGGCGGAGATGAATGTGTAAGAACACACAAAGACAGTATTATTTGCTCATTCAGTAGTGCCCCTATATTTATACCAAAGCCACCAGTAACTTCAGGATTGAGTGCCAGAACACCATAAGCCTTCCTGCATCCAGACTGTTGGCGATTGAAGGTTTTTATCTGGGCTCGCCAGTTCAGATTTTATATCACATAAAGACATTCCTGGGTTCGTTTCTACATACTAATTAATAAAAATAGCATTTTGATTAAATAATTTTTGCGATAAATCTATTCCATAGTAAACTGTCACCCATCTTTGTACGTTATATATATATATATATATATATATATATATATGCAGTGCAACAGCACTCAACGTATTTCCAGATCTCTGTTAGATTCGTGTCGGAAGAATTTTATCAACCTAAAACATTAACAAGGAAGCAGGAAGTAACGAGCATTCTTGAACAACTGGTTAACCGAATTTCTATTAAACACCGTCAGTGCCTGACCCCAGAACTGAACATAATCCGTATGCTTTTAATGAAACTCTACCATGATTGATAAGTGAGAACAATGTAGTTCCCATTCAATCCTTCTCCAGTTTTCGCCCTCAACCTGATATTACCCAGAAAGAACAAAGCCTGGAAATTTCATTTGTTAGACCACCACCTCACATTCCCGTCCTTATGAGTACTAACCCAACTTATCATTTTTCACCTTTTGAGGTGATGTGATCAGATGAGGGCTATTGCAAGTCTTAAATGACCCCCTCTGTGGGTTGGAACTCCAGAAAAGCTGTCGATCGTTGCTGATGTATTGGTTCACTTTCATTTGACTATATTAATTTGCCTTTTATCGCCCATGTTCTTTAGGACTGTGATATAGTTGTCTGGTTGTGTGCTAACCATGAAACGTCAATTACATGTTGTATCCTTAAAACGGCCTCGGGTAAGGCTCCCTATCACCAGATCTGCTAATATTTTCCATATAACCCCACAGTCTGCGGCCAGTTATAAACTTTTCTTCATCTAGCACTTCTAGTTCCATCTTTTCTGTCTTTGTGTGGTTATAGCTGTTAACATTGACCTGAAGGAAAACTAGACCGAGCAGTGGGTGGTGTTTTATTGGGCCGCCATTACCAAACAGAGCTGACTTCCGGTGGGGGCAAAAAGCAACGTTGAAGCAGCTGCATTTCGAGTTTTGAACCTATGAATACGGAATTTATTGCGATGTGTGCATTATAATTTTGTGGGTGCAGAGAATCTGTATTACTCGTGTCGTATTATATGCCATCAAATATGTAAATGTCGTTTTCTGCAAGTCCGTAGATCTAGTCTAGTTGGGATAAAACACCAGAGACGGGGTTGTCGAACAGGCTAAATATAATAATAATAGTTGAGCTTAATTTCCCTCAACAAAACGCTTTAACGGCGTGACGGGAAAATAAATTTCACATTTCGAATTAAATATAACGTAACAAATTTTATTTTTATTCCCTATCAGATGCACTACAATTTTAATTCGACGAGGGACAGTAAAATAAACGATGTTTAGCGACTGGCATCGGCTGCTATTGAAAAAGCTGCGACACCCCACCCGGTCTAGAACAAGAGTTGAATTGGTGTGTATTTCACTCTTCTTATTACATAACGTTATTTAAATTAAAGTGATATTTGTCGTTACACAGGAGCCCGGTGGATGTATATGGGGTTATCCCATATGTGCCATATACAAGAATGTGCCGCCCTCGGTGGAACACCTACTAGACTAGTTTAACAGCTTAGTAGCGTCTACAATAAGCTATAAGAAGCTTTAAGTAGGAGGCCTAAGTAAATTTAATTTGTTTTGGTGAATGAGATTTAGACCAATCATGAGGGATGGATGGATAAATGTTGTTTAACGACACATCGGCACAATTTAGGCCATTCAGTTTCCTTCAATCATGAGGGAAGAAATAGGTACACAAATTGCCACACAAACTTGTATAGATGTAACTAAGTCTGGGAAAATTATACAGTTTTGTGTGTGTGTGTGTGTATATATATATATATATATATATACATGAAAGAATAACTGAAATTCACCTTTCATACAAATAACTACTATTGAAATAAAGATTGATTGATTGTAATCTACAGTCATGACTTATTCTTTGTTTATAATGCACTACAATAACACCTATTTTAATTAGTTAATAAAACATTGCATATTTTGTTATATATAATATTATTCTGAGTACATCTGATGAAAATTAGTGTAAAATGAAACAAAGTTTGGAGAACTCTTGTAAATGAGAATTAAGTCCACAACGTTTCACATTTAGTTGTGAATATCTCCACTTGTTTAGGAGCACAGTTCCTTTTATTTCCAATGGATATGGACTTCATAAAAACTTGCGATATTGTTTTTAATCACCATTTTAATAATTTACTGTTAATTTCTGTAATTGTATCAATATTTTAATAGTTGTATGGGCAAATATATTAATACTGTTATGAAGTAACATGGACTAGTTTGCCGATGAAAGGTACAATGGTGAGACCTGTTTCTTATGGCAAACCATTTTAGAATAATACAATAAAAAGTTAATTATTTTAAACAACAAATATATTAACATTATAAAGAGTTAGGATATTGGAAATTACTGTAGCAAATGTAAATCAAGTTGGTTTATAGTGATATAGGACATTCCATAATATGTAGTAATGAAGGATAAGATGAAACACCCTTCAGATATAAATTGTATTTGAACCATAGTACACATGGTACAAAATCTTTGTGGTCATTGAAACACTAACACCTGATAAGTACAGCATTAACATTTTAGTTGAATATAATTATGAGATAATATAAGGATAAAACCTCAAATTTAAGAAATACAGGTTTTTTAAACACAGACTACGTGATTCCAGTGCTAAACATTATGACAAGGATAGCTTCACAGGTATATGATCATAATGTTTATAACTTGACAACAATTTTTCCAATGTCTTTAGCAGCAAGCATATCCAGAAATGCTGTAACCATTTGATCAAATCCCTGGTAAACATGCTCCTTGTACTTAAGCTTTCCCTAAAAGTAACAGAAATTATATATATATATATATATATATATATGTCAGTTCAAGTGTGTATAAATAAAACTATTTATACTAACATATACAGTTTGCAAAGAAATTAAATATTTCATTTTAATGCTAAAAAGAAAATCACACCAGAAAAACAACATTAAAAACAACCCCAGGATAAATATTTGTTGACATGAAATAAGTAACATCATTGGTTGGATATTGGTTAATAATATTAATTCCATATATCATTCAAATGATTCAATCAAACCAGTTTAACAAGTTAATATTCTAAGAGGATTTAACTCTGTAGAAAACAATAGCAGAATGACAAAATTAGTATATTTGATCTACCTATAGCAACAGCATCCCACAACATTGTAAATCACAAAACCTGTTAAGCAAAATCTGCATACTTAGTTTTGTATCAATTGACAAACCTTTACATCAAGTAATAATTATATAAACACAACATATCTTGCCTTTTTTGAGCACCACATTATTTTTTGTATTATGACCCATCTACTAATTTGTTTTAGTTTTATCCATTATGAAGTTAGATGTTATTTCTCATTCTGCACATGTTGATAAAATAAATTTATTCAGAATATATTAAAAACATTCCCTTAATGAATGAAATTTATATTGATGTTTTAACTTTTATGACTAGTAAAAAAATATTCAACAACAGCAAAATTAGCTTTTATAAAGAAATATAAATTATTAATTGTTATGCTGAAAACACAGACATTAATTTAATATCATATTATCATTAACATCATCATCATCAATGTAACAATCAATTATTTACCTCATGTATCAGCTGACACAAAGCCTTTTCAGCTTCATCTCTCCTATCAATAAATCTCCAGAACGTAAAACCTTCAACAAGGAGCTCCTTCAAGAGGATATCATGAAAAGGCAATGGACCTAGAATTACAATAGTCATTACAGACTGTCAAACTATGATCTAAAATAACAAATTATTAGGGGAAATATGCAAAAAGAAAGAAATTTTAAGCAAGCTGGAAATAACAAGATCATAATTAAAATGTTGTATAATGAGAAACAAATTAGTTTCATCAAAATAAGGAGTAAATAAATTTACAAGAAACAAATCAAACACTTTATTAGTGATAAATAATTTATTAGTACCAGTCTGATTAGTGCCTGGTCCATCTTTATCATTATAACCAGCCATTGTACCACATACTGCCATACGACCCCTTGACTTCATGTGCTTGAGCACTTGACAAGATGCTGATGACCCAACCTTGAAGTATATAACATAAATAGTAAATCATCACACTAAAATATGGAATATTATTACAGCATTTTTTTGGCATACAAAGATTAGCAAGGTGAAGATTTTATTACATACATTTCACACTCCTATTTTCACTCAGATAAGACTATATCTATCTATCTTTCTGTGTGTGGAGGGGGGGGGGGATATTTGTGCAAGACTGCACACATGCTGGCGTTTATTTGGCAACCATTTGCCATATTTCCCATTCTAATTTAAACAACCAAGCAATTTATAGCTTCATTATTTATAGCTTCATTACAATGAACTCCATACTTCCATTTCCACACTTTAATAATTAAGAAATATTCCTACTACTGATTCATCCCAGGAAGACTGCCTGTTGTATTTACTGAGGTGATACTCATGCTTGTCAGATATCTACAGCTGATACTGCTATGAATAAATCAAGCAGTGGTCTATCACAGGATATTAGAATCATATTCTGAAGATATCCATGAGTTATGGGATCACAGGTTTTTAAACTGTTTATTGATGAAAATGACCAAACATATTGAACTGTATGATAGCTACAGTGAGTAGGAGGTCAAATAATAATGCTACAAAGTATATCTTTAAACCAAGATGACTGAATAGCCAAGCCATTAGTTTTATATTGGAAGAAAACAACCTTGAAATAATTATAAACAAAGTGTCACTGGCAACTATTTAGTCATATACAATCATCCTAAACATTGGAATTATTCTTAAATTTGTCTGCTAAATTAGGATCAATTAGGTAGAAGTGATTTTGGATTTACAAGGTTATAGTGTGGTATCAAGATATATCGGTCTTCAGAAAATATAAATTTATTTACTGATAAAATAAAGATAAAATAAGAATTCAGTGTAAAACATATCCATAACACAGAACTTTATAAAACAATCTTCTGCTCGTCAGATTTTAAAACTGACAAGAGTTTTCTGCTTCCATCAACCAAGACGAGTTTCATTATCACAAAATTGTAGCTAGAAACTGATAATTGCAAGCAATATCCCATGATACACTGGACCATATGGAACATGTTCTTGTAAGCTATTTGAATAGTTTGGCTGCTGTTCTGGAGGTCAGAAATCCTCCAAAGACTGAAATAGTCAAGTTCATGAATTTCAGCTGAACTTCGGTCATATCTTTCTCTTCACCAGTCTAGACGTTTTAGATCCATTCTTTTAGTCCTTTCCAAGGTCTCTGATGAAATGACAAAAGGAATCGTACTCTTCAAGTTCACAATGAATGCAAAGACCAATATTCAGCCAGTATCCTGTTGTGCGTTATTACTGAAGTGTGTGGAACTTAATGTCAAGTTTATTCTGAAATTCTTCATAGTTCTCTCTTCTTGCTGCACTACATTTGAAAAGAGCATGAACATCTAGACCTAGTTGATCAGTGTCCTCATCTTATTTGTCAATGTCATTTGTAAGTATTGCATACAGTGTGAATAACACAACTGTCAAGGTCAACTAAGCCATCAAATATAGATGCTCTTATCAGTTATTTGATAAGTTGTTGCAATTTCTTGAAGATCTTCTTTTTAATATTTGGTTCATCTATCTACAAGTTTTTTAAGCTTCCAAATAGGTATGTTGTCTTCCATTATTTGGTTGAAAATTTTAGATGTTATATTCATCTTCTCAATCAAAAATGAGTGAAGAGTAGAATGTAATCCAAATTTCAACGGGGTTGGGGGGAATCAAATAACAAAATATTAGGTTCATTTGTTACTTCACCAGAACTATTTTATTGAAGTGCATGGACAATGGAATACCATATTTGGCTAGATCCTCAACAATCACTTTTCATAAACATAGTGCCAGTCTTTGGCTAATCATTAAAGAAGAAAAGCTCAGCTATATGATGTATTAAAAATTGGAATAAAAGGCAGTCATCCTAGCTAGTAAGAAGATTTTAAATGTGACAAAGGCATCATTGCATCTAATAGTTAAAAGTTTTCCACAAACCCTGGTGTTCAATCAGAAGTGGTGAACACCTGATTTTATTTATTGTCTTAGGAAAGTTTAATCTATGATTTTCTTCTTTTCCAACAAGTCAAAGAATAGTAAATTATTCACACATTGATATGAAAGATAATATTCTATTTCCAATATTGCCACAGAACATCAGATTATTTATTCCAAACCACTCAGTTTTTACATCACATGGGAAATAACAAATTATATAACAGTGCTACATCTACACAAATCATAAACTGCTGATCTACAATAAAACAAAGACGAACTGTGTAAATCATGTAAAATACTTAAAGATAGGAAAAAATGGAAATTTGAAATAGGAATAGATAGGAACACCTGAATATTGTATTTAATACTACTGATCTCAAATCCATGGATCTATCATTTGAGAACATATTAATATTTTATTGAAAGATATTTTCAAGTAATATACAGTGATCATTCTTTTCTCACAGTAAAAGAATTTTCTAAATGTGAATAATATCAAGCAAAAATACAGGATAATTACAACAATTAAAAATAAAAGAGATTTGTCACATCTTTAATAATACTGAAAAATTAGCAGTTAAATTTGATGATATTAAAACTCCAAAAAGGCATTAGACCTGGTGATCTTTGTTTCCAAATCTATTACATAAATGAAAAACCATAAAACAAATTGCAATTAAATGTGAAGCCATAACAATTATCTGCTTAGCTATAGATTAAAAGACTGCACCCAACACATTCCATTTTCTTCAAATACATACCCCACTTAAGAAACCGTGTGTGTGTGTGTGTGTGTGTGTGTGTAAATACACACACATACCAACACTAGCTAAAAATATTAGTGTTAAGATTTCAAACAAGATAATTTTGAATTAATTTATGTATTCTCACTCTCACATAATCATAGACTTAATTATTAAATTTAATTACTTAATTAGTTAATACAATACTCACATTATCATAGAAGATATCAATACCATCAGGTGCTGCATCTTTCAGAGATTTATCTAGATCTTGCGTTTTGTAGTTAAATACATGATCAAAACCGATCTCTTTCAGATAATTCAGCTTAGCTTCTGTACTAGCACACCCAATAACAGTACAACCCTAATCATAAAAAAAATGACAAAAAATTATTAAAGGTCACATTTACAAGCAATTATGTGTCATTCAAAGCAATTTGACACATTATTTTGCTTCATAATTCTTGTACATAAATACGTTTGTATCATCAATCATCACAATAGGTAACACACCATTTCAAGCCAAAGAGAGAGTCAGACTTTTAGTGAAGCTGAGATGATGATCAGATCTGGATTATGAAACTATTGGTACTCAGCTAAACTTAATGTCAAATTCCTTATCCTATGTAGCAGATTTGTCTGAAACTTGCAACCAAGAAACTAGTTTTCATATGTTTGCTTTGGTACAGCTGTTTTGGTAGTGTTTTAAAGCGTGCTTTCTACATATGATTTCAAGTGGTTTTCAGGTGATTTTCATGAAATAAAGTATAAAAGGTTCCATAAAAATGTAAGCATGGGGACACTTATTAGAAAATAATAATAAAAACTTGGAATATTAAGTTGGAAATTGGATGAAACATGTATTGCCTCTTTTATAATAATGGCACAGCTAGTGTACAGAAACATACAGTGCACCATTAAAAGAAGCAAACACAAGCATGAGACATGTTCTGAAAAAACAACAACATTTGGTAACTTTTTGTGATGATTTTAGTGTGTGTGTGTGTGTGTTGTGTGTGTGTAGGGGGGGTGCATTAGTCATATAGATGTATAGATCTCCTAATATCACTCACCTATGACAAAAAGTAAATATATTTCAGTTGTTCAAAGATTACATGCTTACTACATGAAACATTACATGAAACATATAATCAGGTGAAACAATAAGTATAACAGAAACGGTATTGCTCCAATAACTGACAGCCCCATTTGCCAGAAAACATGGATTTGATCTGCAAGGAACATAGAATAACTAGGAAGTGAGACAAGAAATAAGAGATTGTTTTTACTTAGCCTCAGCATATGGCTAGGATATGACTCCAAATGAGATGAGAGCCAAAACAGCCTATAGACACAGTTAACATGGTGATTGAAACATAGTTATGCTTTATGTACTATTAAATATATTTAGTACAAACCTATATAGTCATGAGGATGCAATGCTGAAGTAATTTTACATGTTTTGTTTCTTTAGTAATTTTACTAACAAACTAAATACATCTATTTCAGTCGATTATAGTTGACTCCAACATTCTATATTTTCAGACGTTTTTAACTCTGTTTATGTGATATTTTTGTGTGTTATAATAATCTCACGAGAAAGTATAACTTTGAAATAATGTGGTGCTCCTTTATTAAATCATTAGAATTAACACGGAAAATCATCTAATATAAGAAAACAATAAATTTCTGACTTACTCTTGAAATATAATTAGAACTTGCAAATGATATTTTAAAGTTTAAAAAATCTTTTCCTACCTCAATCTTAGCCAGTTGTCCAACAATGCTGCCTACTGCTCCAGCAGCTCCATTAACAAATACCACTTCACCCTTTTTAACTTTAGCAACATGTTTCAAACCAAAATATGCAGTACCACTGAAACAAATATTAACAGTTAGATTTTATTAACTATATCAAGAACAGTTTTAAAATGACATAAGTATGTATGTCAAATAACATGTAACATACCTAAATCAAGTCCCAGATGCATGTGGCTGTGTTAAACAACAATCATTTGCTCATTATAATAATTACCATAAAGGTCTCTTTCTCTAAACTATCCCTATGTTCCTTACTTCTATTATAAGCTATTGTCCTTATATCCATTTACGAATTGCCTGACTGGGTTTTTAGGGTGTTAAAGACTGACATATAATGATATAAGACATATTTTGTCCGATCAAACTTAACACAAACCATTTTGTGTGAGTCAATAATTTGTGTTAAATTAATTAATTGCAAACATGGATAGTGTGTTTCCTAACAAACAAACATGTACCAGAATGAGAACCTTGAAAAAAAGTATTTTGGGATTTTATAAAAATAAGAAATCTATAAGATTATACCGTTATTCCCTATTTATAAAATATAGGCTTACATACATACAAAACAATCACATTTATCTTCTAATGAGATATCTGAAGTCTCATTTATATATCATATGATAGTGTTTCATGTGATAGTAATAATAATTATTGTAAACAAAGTAAATTTTCTCTGAAGTCAGCTATTATAATTCACAGTCAAATAATCAACGAAAACATAACAAAGTACTGAACAATTTTGTCTTATGGACAGTTTTTTATGGACATGATAAGTCAAATGGGTACAAATATACATTGAAACAAGCTGAAATGAAAAATTAATTACTTTTCTGACAAGAACCAGTTAGGAGTTGAACGCCAGTGTCAAAGGTATGTGGCCAACCATAAAACGTACTAGACAAAGTCTTTACTTAAGTCTAAGAAGGTTTAGGTGAAGTATGACATATATACAATACTCAAACAAATATCAATTCCAAGTAGAATACTTTCTGTATTTAGATAGACAAATAATGAAGTATTTAAACCCATTGCTCGTGGGTTCAGACATTTTATTGCCAGAGTATTCTACTTACCCCGGCATTCCAAGTACACCAAGTGCCAACGAGATAGGAAGTGGATCTGGAACAGTTACAAGTCTGGCATTACTGCCATCGGATATAGTATGAGACCTCCAACCTGCTGTCATAGCTACAATACTACCAACTGGAAAGTTTTCATGTTTAGACTCCAACACCCTGTTTTCAATGACAGACACCAATTAGATAATAAATAATCTGGTTGGAGAAGTAGACATTAATAAAGCCACCTTTCATTAGACCTAACAGCTGAATGATTGATTTAAATGGACTTGCTCTAATCAACATCTTTAATGCAATGTACGCTGAGTTGATTGTGAAAAATAATCTCATTATTATTCAATTCAGTTAGCTGAGCTGCTCACTACTAAATCAACTTCCCCTAACATAAAAATCCCTACATACTGCATGAGACATGAACAATGTATATAACTCAACAAGTTTGATAGTTCTCAAGGTGTGGATGAATGATTTATTTAGTCCAGGGCTGATAGAGTTCAGATGCTGTGTTTAGCCTCATCACTAAGTTCAACATGGATAAACATTCCACAGTCAACTGTGATAAGTAATTCTTCAAGAATTTAGGTATTTGTTTATCATCATATTTACTTACTTAGCTATCTGTTCTCCAATCATTGTGGCACCACAAACATTACCAAATATCCTGGGAATAAAATACACAAATTAGGTCATTATTTTGAAACCAATTTTTATGTTCATTTTATGTTCTAAATAGCCAAATAAAAATAGCCTTCAAAATAATGATCTAGTTTACTTATCACAGGAAATGGCATCTTTCTTCTACTACTAATAGAACGTGCATAGAAATAGAGTTATACAAGATACAGAGGCATACAATGTTGTATAATGAAGTCATTTAGTACAAGGTAGGCTAAATGGGCCGAGCGACCTCCAAAGGTAATGAAGCGAAGTCAAAGATGAAACACCCTTTAGATATGCCCACGCTGAGATTCTAACTCGGGTGGTAGTGATCTGTGGGATGATGAATAGGATGATGACCAATATGGTAGCACATCAGTTGTGTTTATTTCATGTGTACAAACAGTGTACTAAGTATTTGAACCTGGGGAAGTGACTCAGTTTGTAATTAATGAAAGTGATAAGTATATCAGAAATTATGCTTTGCTGATGATAAAAGATACCACTGTACCAGTAGAATGTAGTCACATCTTCAAGCTTTTACCTTTCGGAAAGGTAGTAGACCTATAGTGGCAAATAGCAGCAGAGAAAGTGACTTCAGGATTAGTTAGACAGGACAATTGCCTTCCTGCACCAAAAACCATATATTTGGTATGGGCCTACATAGTCACAAGAAGGAACACTTAAGTATTTCTATATGCTTTGTTATTTAAATTTTGTTATACAAACTTATACCTAATGTGCCCTTTTTAGAGCATCAGCTATTGTTAGAATTTCCCTGATCTTATCATTAATATTATTAAAGCCAGGAGATCAATAAATAGATGATAGTTAACTGGTAGAGATGTAGGACAAAGTGCTCTTGGGATAGATTGTTGTCACTTCATTCAACTGTAAATGGATGTAAATAAAGGTGACAACAATTTACGTTAAAACTACATAAAGTATAACTGATGTGAGTAATTTGAGATCAATCATCATGGTAAATTTGAATCACTAATTAACGTTGCAGCAACAATCAATTATTATATAAACTAAGCATTACTATGAAGAATATCATACGTAGAGCAGAAGAAAAGTTTGATTTAATGACTAAAATTGACAGCATAAAAATACTTCTAACATATTAAATATTCATACCATATATCCCAAGCTAATCAAGTTGCAGAAATTATCATCAACATTTACGTGAATTACAAAAATAACACAGAAGTGACAGGACAAATATTTTCTTGGAGCTTGGCTCCTGCCCAAAACATCCCAATATCAATGTAATTGCTGAATTCACCTCCAATGTACTTAGTTTAAGTGACAATAATGAAAACAAAGTTGGTGTATTACTGAATCTTTCCAAGACCTGTGACATAATAACTCACAGCACACTGATAAAACAAATTACAACATTATGGTATCCATGGAGTGGTCAGAAGTTATTCCATACAAAGACCTGTTTCTTTAATTAATATTAAATATATATATATATATATATATATATATATATAACCTATTTAATACACTGACTAGTTCTAAAAGTATTTTATTTATGTATGGTATGATAGTCTTATATTCTTGAAAAGGACATATTTTTTGAAAAATTAAACACAGACTTAAATTTATGTGAAGATCAGCAAAATACATTGCATGTTTTTTCTTAATAAAATGATACAGCCTAGAAAAATTAACTGAAAACCAATTATGAAATATTCTGTGAGTGAATAAGTATAGAAATCATTTTAACATATTGGCATGAACACATTAACTATTGCAATAGTAAAATACCAATGAACAATTTGCAAAACATTATAGTAATCTTAATTTCTGATGTGAAGTTCCAGAATATATATTAAACTTACACAAATGCCCTAGTAACCAATTTTAATCAGATCTGAAAAGGGCGCTGTGTAGCAGCTATCTGCTCTAACACTACTTCTTTAAGATGGGAACAATTACACTGTGGAGATGGGACTAATCACCCAACTACATATTATGAACAAATTGATAGTTTAATCAGAAGAGGGAAAATAAAATTCAGGAACAGAAAGTCAGGAAAGATTGCACCAAAAGTAGGTCTCACACTAGTAGAGATTGTGTTTGAGCATCTTTATTGCTTTAAAACAATTGTAGATTCTTTCTGAGCCGGTGAATCAAATCTTGTCAATCTTCACTGTTATTTAGCAAAACAATTTAATTTCAATAGAAAAACCTCAAGATGTTTATTGAATATCTGAACTCAGATTTTGACCAATTCAGAGGTATCTGTGGTGTACCTGCCAAAATCTGTGGTGTACAGACAAAGAAACTAACAACATTGTTTGGGCTTCCAATTTAGTTATGACACTAATGTAGTGTTTACTAATCTACATGTAAACATAATATATGTGTGTTTAAATTTTTAAATTATTTGAGGGTGCATCAAATAAAGAAGTGTTAAAAGATTTTGGTAAACATTATCTCTGTGTGAAAAATAAATGCTGTATAAATGCATAGACAAACAATTTAAAATTATAATAAGAAAATTATGACTAAAAACAACTTAAATAAATGCCAAAAGTATGTACCTCATGTATGGATCAATGCTGATAAAAAGAGCTTCACACAGGATTTCTGTAATAAAATAAATATCATCTGTTATTAGAAACATTTAGCTTAATCAACAACTCACTATAAATACTTCATTATTCTAAGACTGATTTACTCACAATTTAAAATATTTTATCACAAAGATTCACAGTGAGAAAACCACATATACTGAACAAAACTTAATTACATTTTCTGGATTGTCTCAAGTCAATACAATAGAAAATAGGTCAAGAAAATGACAACAACAAATAAAATAAATGCTGACTTTGTACAAGAAATGTTCTTTATGTGACATAATATTAAAATGCCAAAGTTTATAATTTCTTTGACACATTCCTTAATTTTGCATTCCAGTACAATTATTCTCTTCTTTCTTGAGCATTTATGAGCTTGTAATGTCTGATAAAGGACTGCTGATCTTATAATAATTACTTAAATGCTAAAAACATGGCAAATATCCTTGTTGACACAAACACACACACACACACACAGGGTGTTTTACACTGTTAAAAGTACTTTGGAAAACACATTATAGTTTTGTTTTATGACAAGCTGATTTGTATAGATAATGGTAAATGAGGCTTATAGAATTTAGGTTTTATATGAATATATTAGGCCCATTTGAAAGTAAAATACAAGCTGGTATAAAATATCAAAACATAAACCACAGAAAATAGTATTCAATGAAAGAAAGGCAATGGAGCAAGGAAAGAGTGATGGAGTTAAAACTAGTGAAGGTGTATATGAATTTTAGTCAAAAATGTACTTCAGCTGTTGCTATACATATAATTACATAAAACATAGCCAAGGTATAACTGCTAATATAGGTTGTTATAAAAATAAGAAATATAGAGCATATAGTTCTGAATAACTTATAAATTACTCTAAAAAGACTAAACATATTTTTATAATTCACTGTCATTATGTTAATGATTCTTTGCAACTATCATATAATTTACAAATATGTCAATTTTATCTGAAATATAAAACAGACTTTCCAGATCATATTTTGAAAATAATTATTGTGCCACTTCTTAAGAACAATATGGGAAATATGTTTTCAACAATTACAGACCAATTGCACCTGCTTTAGCTAAAATAACATGCAGTACCCAGTTTGTCAGTATGTTGGCACACCCTGATGCATGTCAAATTATAACAGAACACTGGCAAGTGAGAAACACGAAGACCCTAATGAACAGAAATATTGTAACAATAAGTGTTGATGAAAAAACAGGCTTAATAAGGAAGCAGGTTCAATTTTAATTTCTTATCATGTATTATTATACAAAACAAGGCATTATCACTAATATCAATACAGGATATACATCAGGAAATTTTCACTGGATCATACTATTAAATTAAAAAATACAAGAAAACATTTTGTGTTTCTTATGTTTGGTGAGTATTTATTAACCATTAATTCCTGATTTAAAATGAAAAAAGGGAAAGTTCAATTTATTTAATACATACCCAGTAATTTATATATATATATATATATAGTCTTTGTGTGTGACAGAAAGAGATAGATAGAAAGAGAGAGATCAGACATGTAGACAGGCAAATCAACAAACATTGAAACTACTAGACAGACAAATTCAAAGATATTCATAAATACAAACTCACATTGTCAGGCACTAACCTCCGTTTTTTGGTGTCTCTAATTCCTCTTCTTTCAGTTCAAAATCAGTCACTTTTGGTACACCATCAAAGTTCTTAGAAACTATCCAGTATTGTCCCTTCATCTTAGTTATATATCAGACTACAAACTATGATATAAAGTAGATCAATGGTAAGATTATTGTATAATCTCATGATTGTATTTTATGCCAATCAAGCATTTTATATATATATATATATATATATATATATATATATATATATATATATATATAATAACAAGAGTGCAGTTCACTATCTATTTATTTTTTTAAAGATTATGATGGAGTGGTGGATATATACAGATATTTAGACCAATTAAAAATGAGTTCAATATCAATATCCAAAGAGCGTGTTCTAAGTCTATAACCACAAGTGACGTTTAAGCCAATGAATGCCTGTTTTGTATCTGGAGAATTTTTATAATCAAGGTTATTATCTAAGATTATGTTAGCTATTTACTTGAATATATAGCTGAGGGGAAAACATTTAGTAAAATATGATAACTAAATGGAACATCCCAGATATCCAGTCAACAGTAGGATTTATAGATCCATTTGGAAATATCAGGAAAGTGCATTGCCAACTCTGTTACAGGAATGCAACAAACAAAGAAAACTCCACTCAATAAATTAAGCTAATATCCAATAAACAAAACTAATTACACAATGTTAATTAACTTGATTGTGCTAAATATTGGATTAACTTGATGAAAAACTTAATCATGATTTTTATAACTGAATTACAATAAGTATACATAAAATTAAAATCATAGTAATTATTAGGATAATATTAATAAACGAATGATTATGAACTTCAGTCAACTTGTTAGGGGGTATTCATCACACCAATTTGTTTGAACTGGTTAGCCTCCGAATTTATATGCATCAAAATAAATTCCGGTAAGCTTAAAGACAGAACCACAGCACAAGTTCTACAACTGAGCTTAATACATTTTGCTCAGCATTATAGAAGGAAATGTACAAGCACGATGCTAGCTTGTATCTTTCTCATAAGAAATTTCCTAGAACAGAATTTACCGTAAATATGAATACATACAATCATAACATATAGAACTTACATTCATATATCTAGAATAGACTAGAAATAAACTACATAAAATAGTTCACAGGATTGTTGTCTCTTCACACATAATTCACAATTGTATCATGTGAGGGAAAGGTTAGAATATATGTAGAAA
Source organism: Paralvinella palmiformis (assembly GCA_025642065.1). NCBI lineage: Eukaryota > Metazoa > Annelida > Polychaeta > Terebellida > Alvinellidae > Paralvinella > Paralvinella palmiformis. The sequence goes on from JAODUP010000054.1 coordinate 223,505, forward strand.
TTGTGAAGCATAATATGAAGGATATTCATCATAAAAATTATGTTTATGAATATGATACCCGACAAGAAATAATAATTTTTTAAATAGCTATCAATATGCAGCTAAACTTCCTTCATTACGCACCTAATAAATAACACAATTTCCTTAAGAGGAAACTGAGCAGTGTAATTTCTGAGCTTTAATCACTGGTGGGCTAGAGAATAAGCAGAAAACAAACTAAAAAAGTTTTACTCCACATTGAGCTGTTCTGGGCTCAGCTAAGTAATTCTTCTTCCTCATAATTTAATAGTTTTGAATTGCTAACTTCAAACAAACTCATGTTGTTCTATTTCAAACTAAGCTAGTGAAAGGTCGTAATACAGTTAAAACAAATATTGCAGTTACCTAGAGAACAAAACCCACACAACAACAAGAATAATTAAAGCCAATAGTCCTGTATATAGCAAAGATTGTGAACCTAATGTGGTTAATAAATCTGAAGAAAATATTCCAGTAAAATATCTATAATTTCAAGGATATGGTTTAAGACAAGTTTTTTGTGTGATGTAGTGGTTTCCTGTCTACAGGTTTGTGTCATGTGTCTACTGCTGTAGTGTGGTGTAATGGGTTTATAACCTTCTTACTGCAACCACCGGATAGCCTGACAAGGTAAAAAGGGGACAGAAACATGCAAGTCCCACCCTTCTGGTATATAACCTCTCCACAAGCAATACTCCCTCAGTGTCCCCTGCTCTCACAGCTTGGCACATACGGTAACTGGGTCCTTTAAGCACCCAGGCTAGACTGAGGGAGATCTCGGATCAGCTGGAACCCCAGAGGTGCAGTGTGCATGACCCATCGGCATATAGAAACCCTATGACACTCACCAATCTAGTTCCAGCTATGGGTAATTAGCGACCAGATAGAGGGCTTAATTTATGAAAGACAATCCATCTAGAAGAAGGAAAACTCCAAGCTCAAAACCAACCCTGTGCTTCTCAGGTAGGATATCAATTCAGAAGCTATGGTTGAGGTAATCCAGACATAAAACATAGAGAGCTGAAGAGGAAGGTATTGGGCCACTGGTGCTTTAAAAAAATCATGGTACCAAGCACAAACAACAAGATGTAATAGAAATGACACTCACCCATTTCATCTTACAGACTGGACTACTGGTGTAAATTGTGAAAGAAAAGAAGATAAGCTTTTCACATTAAAGATACAATTACTGTGCAGAGACCATATGTTGCTATCCCTATTTATATTATTAAAACTTGGTCAGACAATATAATACTTGATTTTGAATTGACTCATTATTCTCCAGAATTATATTAGCCAATTACTTATTTAAAGCTCATTAAACCCTATTCATTTCAGAGATGCTAAAATTATATGGCTGATATTAAATCTGTATTATAATTTCTTTTGGCTTATAGTGTAATTCTATTAACAATCCAAAGGTACACTGTCTCCTTCCAAGGGATTTAAATTTCATAAAGATTGACTGGCCAAACCACAGCATCCTAGATATACTATTTGACTATCATTAATACAGGCTGTGGATGAACCTATAACAGGGAAAGATATCCTAGACCTTATAGTCACTGATCCATAATAAGTATTAAAGTTGCAAATCAGGGAACTCGCAGAGTAGGAAAAAAGTCCTGAATCCAGTATCTTAAAAGGCACTGCCCATCAGACTAGCATTTTTGACCAGTGATTAGTCAGAAGATATTAGTCCTGGATTATTTTTAATGGATTAATATAAGTGACTATTTTCTTCTATACTAATTAAACAAGGTATCAGGAATATTATTAAGATCAATTGTAAACACTAGAAAATCCATTTTAAGGAAAATTGACCTAGAAACAAGTACTATACGGTCTTCCACAGAGCAGAGAAAGCTACTAATGAGAATAAGCCATTTGAAGAAAAAAAATCTTTAATTCAAATTTACAATTAGATATATCATTTTAGTATTCATATGAAACAGTCAGTATACTCAAACAGCAAGGAGTACAAATTTCATAAGGCCCATGGAAAGCTAATAATATCAATGCATGATTACATTATCTGATTGTCTTTCACAAACAACTCATCCAGACATTAACATAATAAACTATGTGGGTCAAAATCTTGCACAGGATCAGAAGCTTTCTATACCACAAAAAACATGCACAATCTCCAAAATAAATGCTGAAACTGGAAGGATGCTAATTATTACAAGGCCCCCCCCCCCGAGTTAATACTGGGACCAGCATACATGTTAAGTTTCGAAAATGCCAATGTGGGAGATTTATAAGTAAGTCGGTTTGGATCGGAAAGGGGCATTTATAGGTAAATAGGAGGGTCTTTATTTGTACGTAAATACGAGGGGGTCAGGGATTTATGCATAAATCAGGTGGTCTAAGATAACAAAATAGTTTCTATGACTATTGAATACCACATTTTATTATCACTGAACACAAACCGTTTACACAGAATCGACCCCAGATACAGCATATTTATAAAAAGGACATTTTCGTTTAAAATGCAGTAGATCGATTCTCCTGCAAGGGAGTGCGAGAGATTTGACGAAATTAGGGGAGTATCCCACTGAATGCGGGAGACTTAACATGTATGGACCAGTCTTATTGATATTATGTTTAATGACATTCTTTTTCTAATTGTTTCCAAATCTCAAATGTTTGTTCATCATACTAATCTCCACTGACCAGTTATGATATTAAATGACTGTCCAGGCAGACTTTGACAACTTGCTGTTTGGTCACATTAGTGGATGTTTTCATGATGATGATTGATGTTTTAAGGCCAGTTTTGTGCCAATGGTAGGCTAAATGAACCGAGCAAACTCCAAAGGTAATGAAGCTAATTCGAAGATGAAACACCCTTCAGATATGCCCACGCAAAGATTTGAACTCAGGTGGTAGTGATCTAAAGAGCTACCAACTAGATGTTTTGAGGTCAATGAATGTTAATTTGTTCTTCTCTGCATTAAATTATCTCTTAATTTTGTTTATTTGCTTTATAATATTTTTTTTATCATTACAAATCAAGATTTAATAATTTCTATCAACCTATTACTAACAAAACACAATATATCCATCATAAAAATAGATTAATGATACTTTTTATTTCATCAGACAACTATTATAATAGAGTTCAATCATGACCCCTTAATCTGCTGAATTAGAATATTTCCAAAACAGGTTTTATGAACCAGTGCATATTAATAATAGGAACATTAGTAACTAGACAAAGCTAATTTGAAAATACAAAATCATACATCATTTTTTTTAAATTAAGATTTTACCCCAACATCGCCAACCTATTGATTACTTGATACCACCTTTGCCAATATCTATCAGTCTGTCATTATCAATATCTATCAGTGTGTCATTATCAATATCTATCAGTCTGTCATTATGATTATGTGTCATTATCTGGAAAATTCTTCATTGTTAAATAGTCAACACACTTTCCACTTTCTCTAGTTGCCTTCTATACTGTAGTCATATAGACAAGAGCCCAGAAAGATAAAACACAGTCCACACTCAAACACTGTGTGTATGGAGTATGGACCAAAGCAAACATAGAAAACTGATCGATGTGTAATCTACTGTAACGTTATTTAAACTTAAAGTTACTGTTGAGACTAGTAGAGTGTACTGTCCACTGTGTAGTCTACTTGGTCGATAGCTCTAAGTTACCAGATTCAAGTTGTCTTCTTTTCAAAACGCCCTAACGCCTTCTATGTGAAACTGTCGAAATGTACACAATAGAGCATAGTTCATTTAATATTTCAATTATATATAATTATTTCATTCAAGTAGACCTAATAAGAATATTCTGAACATTAACTCACTTCTATAACTCGCTAGGCGTCGCGCAGGAAATGGCGGTAACTTTCCCTCGATCTTTCATTGCGCTGGACCACTCAGGCAACAAGGAAACAAGTGAATGAACGGATAATTATAGCAATTATTGCTTATAATATTGTGGAACTTATTATTATTATTATGTGTTATATTATCATGTATACACATAAGTCATAAGATCATTTCCCTGTGATTATTTTGATAATTAATATTTTGTTGTATGTATGTATGTGTGTATGTGTGGGCCTTTTCTAAGACGATGACCAGAAAAAAATATGTATGAACAACTTAAATGAGATGTTTAATAGTCGAAATTTTGTGTTTTATTCTATCTTAAAAATGTTGAAACAACCCGTGTATTAATTCAGTTTTATTTTATTGAGCAGCCTTCAAAAAATTAATTAAGAGTACATAACATACTCATAGAATTCTATATGGTGGTTGTATAGAGCATATCTTACACTGCAAGCAAGCCCATCTCGTATATTATGAGGCTTCTTCAAATCGGTGCACGTGGCTTTGCAGTGAGATCAATAGATCTATAGCTGACTTAAATTTATATTTAAGATTAGAATAAATTAACTACCTTAAAAAGTTTTACAAAATATTCTGAGAATCATATCTAGTTAACTAATTTCGACTAAGTTAAACAGGCCTAACTGCTGGCTTCCATGCACACATAAGATAAAGTCTCAATATGCCTATTCGTATTATTATTATTGAGTTAGGTTTGAATATTCCATATTTGGTAATTGCGCTTTATATCCACATCCCAGTCAGCTGTTTAATAGTGAAAACTGGAAGAACCTATATCAGAATTAACTACGTACATATATGTGTGATGTTTTGTAATACTAAACTGAACTGATACATTAATGATAGAATTATGTTATATGTCCCAGGTGCGACCTGCGCCAAGACATAACAAATCAACTCAATAATAATAATAATAATATACGGATTGCTTACTTTGAATGAATTCGCCTCTATTTACAAGAATAGACACTATTCATAACTAGTACGACATCTGGAGGCAGAAGGTAACACTACAGTTGTGGGCCGCGATCTCAAACCACTTGTGTAGAATGAATGGCATAAAACTTCTTTCTATATGATAGGTACAACACACACGCACACACACATCGGTCCGCAACATGTTAATGCTACTTTGCGCATGCGCCGTGAATATTGTCTATTACCTATAAAAATAAATGAAAATTGACCAAACAGCGGTATTTGAGACGGAAAAAAGGTTAAATGTTAAATCTCAATAATCTAAAAATAAACATGAATCTTTACAGTTTGCGGAAAGGGGAACCAACTCAATAAAATCCTGCAGCTTTAATTATTCAACGATTCGCATTATTGTGAATGAAACATTCCACGAAAACCACTTTGATGGGGAATTTCCCCCAAGAAAAATGATCCATCTGTCTGTCCTCTAACCAACGAAAAAATCACTAATTTATCTACTGAAGATCAGTTTTATTTGTCGTCAGAATATGACGTTTTACTAAATATTGCCCCATGTGATTATTTAAGCTACATATCATTCGGCTTTCTGTTCATTCAATATAAATAGACACAGACTGTCATATGATGCGCATGTATGTGACAAAAATGTGGAAGATAGCTCAAACGGCAATCTAGCCAATGTAGATTTTTAATATTCCTTACCGCCGTATTAATATGATTTACAGTGCTCGGTTAGAATTACACAATTTAGCGAACCGAAAGTGAGTCTAATCTGAGTAGAGTTAACACTCGTCTGTACACAAACATAGCTTTTCCTTGTCCTCGAGCACGTGATAGAGTTGTGATGTGGTGAATAAGTTAAAGTTTTCGTCAGCTGCCGATGTAGTGTATAGTACAACAAGGAAATGAATTTGCATAAATAACTCGGCACATTTAAAATGAGTTCCGGGAAACAGCATTTCGCTTTAATGATGACGTCTATTCTATTTTAAGATCTAATGCTTGTCCTTAAAAGGCTGACCCAAAGCGTCAGCACACACACACACAGATGTACACAGAAACCGGACTGGAGCCAGTTAAACATGGCTATCTTTTCAGTAGTGTTAGCAGCTGTTGTCGTCTCGCTAACAATTGTGGCCTACCTGTTGAAGACGCTTCCAGCATTCAGACGATCGACACTGTCCGGACCAAAAGGAATACCATTCATCGGTAACCTTCACCAGGTGTTCGACAGCAAACCGTTTGTTACATTCGCTAATTGGGCGAAGACCTATGGCGACATCTTTTATTTGAGGCTCGGACATCGCAATGTAATCGTCATTAATTCCATTGAAGCCGCAAGAGAAACTCTTGTGAACAATGGAAAGGCATTTTCCGGGCGTCCCGATTTCTATACAAGTAAGCTTTCGATCAATAAATGTTAATGAATGGGTTTAAGTAATGTATAGACATTTTACTGCAGACATTTTCTAGATTATCAACCATTTTCATTGAATTAAAAATAAAAATATTCCAGTGTCAGTCCTGCATGAGCAAGAGAGAAGGTTCGTATTTTGCGAGAGTCATGACGATATTCTGAAGTTATACCGGAAGACAGTGTTGATGGACATGCGCAAACGTCTCCAATCGCTTGGCACCTTTGTCAGAGACGAAATAGACAAAATGGCATTGAAAATCTTTTCCACAGATTCCGTCGAGCAAGTGCTAGACATGAGGTATGTTTGCATTCAAGTATATGTTAATATGTTAGTGAGTTTTACTGAAATCAATATCACTATCGAAGAAACGAAATATATAAATAAAAAAGAGCTCATTATTTGTAGAGAACACATCCATAAGTTGGCAGCCAACGTAGCCCATGCATATGCCTTCGGGAGGACATACGATCTAGATGATCCGAAGTTAAAATGCTGGATGTCAGCTTTGGCCCAGTACCGTGAACTTCTTCACTGGTTCCGCTATGAAAACTTTCTCCCGTTGAATCAACTCTTCGCCGCAGATTTTCACACCAAAGCTAAACAGTTTCGAGAGAACACACTTCCACTATATACAGTAAACATTGAACGTGCTAAGCTGAGCAAGAGCACACATTCAGATGAAGATGATAATGGCTTACTGGGCACACTTCTGGACATGCTAGAAGGGGATGGCCTACCGAAAATACTTACGGACAGCGACATCATCAGTGTGCTCCGTGACGTCATGTTTGGTGGATCCGATGGTGCCTTTCAACCACTGATTTGGATACTGATGTATGTGGCCAAGGACATGAAGATTCAGGAGGAGATCTACTCCGAAATCTGTTCCGTCATCGGGCCATCCCGAATGCCGGAGTTGTCCGACCGAGAATCGATGCCCTATGTAGAAGCTACTATCCGTGAGGTGCTACGACACAGCGAGATCACTTCTCTCGGCATCCCACGCAGTACAGTAAAAGATGTGACCATATTTGGCCATAAGATTCCGAAGGACACTCTAACCATTGTAAATGTCTATTCTATACATCGCGATGAGTGCCACTGGCAGGAACCGTTCAAGTTTCGACCTTCGAGGTTCCTGGATAACGATAACGAACTTCTTCCAACGTCTAAACTCAGCTACCTGCCATTCTCAGCGGGTCAGCGGAGCTGCGTCGGACAGAACGTCGCCAGAGCAAATCTCTTTCTTCTCTTTGTCAGGTTCTTCCAGAAGTTCCGGGTATCCCCTGCTGACGAAGAGATACCGGAAAAGATCAATTCTGGGGGCTCATTTAATCCGGATCTGAAACCATTCAAAATTACGCTTAAGTCTCGCAAAATATAAATAGGTTATAAACACAGGTTCGTCTAAAATGGTCACTTGTTAATTTTGAACTTGTTTTGTTGTAAATAAACTGTTCAAATAAAAGCTTTATCAAGCGATTAGTACTTTCCATCTGCATCTATATATTAAAAACTCATAGATATTTATGTACCTGTAAGCATACATGGATGTAAACGCACAATAACAAGCAGCATTAATCAAACTGAGTTTGTTTTCCGGTCTTCAGAGGGACATTGTTATCAAACAACAACTATGACCATATAATAATATATCGTCTACTACGATGACAATGTAATATATAACCTACTACTATGACCATGTAATACATCACCTAGTACTATGACTATGTAATAATGTAATATATCACCTACTACTATGACCAGATAATATATTACCTACTACAATTACTATATAATATATTATCTACTACTATGACCATGTAATATATCACCTACTACTATGACTATATGTAATATGTCACCTATTACTATGTATTGGCTTTCTAAAGCAAGCAATTTTCGTAGTTGGATATAAGATCAAAGATTCAGTCTAGGCTATGGTATCCACTAAGACAACTGAAATTTTTTATCCTGAATAATTAACCAAGCTCGTATACAAATCTATAGACCTGAATCATTACTTAATAATAATAATAACAATAAGAAATATTTATCAAAGTTATGGACACCGAATTAATGATGCTAAACATTACAGTTATTACTGGATTTTGATTTAGCGAAACTAACCAAATGTGTGGTTATTATTATTACTATTATTATTATTACTATTATTATTACTATTATTATTATTAGATGAAAATAACACTATTTTATGTAAACAATGTTCTGATTTTAAGAGGCACGACCTGACCTAAGTAATTCGATGATGTGTATAAATAGTTAATTAATTAATATTCATTAGCGAAAAGGAACATGATGCATTATGACAGTGTCGAGGCCTCGAGGGTGATGTCTCATTATTGTGATTTGAGTATAGTTACGGTTTACTAGATTGTAGGAGTGTCGTCATGTTAAAATAATCGCCCTTTTTAACAGGGAATATTAATGACTACATTTTGCAATGAGGCACTTTGTATACAATTAAACATCTGGCTTGTCAAACTCATGATTTACTTTATGCATTATTAATACGATTTTTTTCTTGGTGATTGGTTGGTTGGTTGGTTTGTTTGTTTAAAGGGAGAAAATCCAGCATATCTTCCTACTATAAACATTTTTATTAGTGAATAAGTTCTATATTATCTTTATTAAAGTGTTACATAACAAACCTTGGTGTGAATTCTTTGACTACTAACCCCAGAACAAGTGAACAGCCAGTAATTTAAGTTGTCCCTGTTATTGCTGCAAGATCCATTTATCGTGTGTGTATTAGGCATGTAATTATGGGCTGCATTGCCATCCATTCATTTGAACATTTGAAATAACTTAATTGTTTCTTAAGATTTATATTTATGGCACAGGGATCTTAGGACTTGTTTAGATTATATGCTGTACGTCTGGTCATGCACACTCGCAAAAGAGAACACGTAGCACCAGTGTTACACCCCCCCCTCCCCCAGCTCCGCTGGCTTCGTGTACGTTTCAGATCACTACGCAAAATCCAATTTCACACATTCAACATATTCAGTGAAACAGCACCATCATATCTAAGCAATCTGATGGGAAAGTACATACCAATGAGGCTCCCTTTATCGGCGTCTTGTTCACTTGTGACGGTGCTCAAACCCCACAAAGGAGTGTACGGAGAGAAATCTTCCCGAGCATCAGCTGCCAGACTTTAGAATAGGTTACCTGAACATCAGCTGCCAGACTGTAGAATAGGTTACCTGAACATCAGCTGCCAGACTTTAGAATAGGTTACCTAATTATCATATTAAATTTGCACCGAATAATGAAACATTTTGTAGTTATTAAAACCCACTTATTTAAAGCAGCCAATCTAAAACATCTATAAACTACTGTATTTGTGTGTTTATTTCAAAAATGTGTTTGTCCTATGTGAACTAGAACACACTTTACTTCTGTTGTTTTCTGTGTAAAATGCTTTCAAGCAACTCAGATTAATTAACTCGCTATATAAAATACTAGCTATCATTATTATTATTATTATTATTAAATTAGATTTTTAATAAATAACGCCAAGTAGTTAAAAGGTGGGAATTTGTGAATTAAGAATACTTGAAATAATGTCTAATTACTGCATACAGGGAATTATAGCATAACCCCACCTGCCCTTTGTTGAAAGATTACCTTCTGAGTAAAAAATATTATATCTAAAACGTCCCCGTCAATTGACAATATATATTTTGTGGATTAAGTTTCGATTATTAATTAATATTGTGCGAAGAAGCTTCGCTTTGCTTTGATCGTCAGAGATAGGAATATCTGCTAAAATATTAATATTTTGAATAATGAGAATAAGTAGAAAAATATAGAACTTACGTTTTAATTCACAGTTATATATATTGCCTAGTAACAATATAAATAATAAGAGATCGCATCTAAATTCGAGTTTATTTCTCGCCAAAATATACAAATATGTCATTTGTAGAAGTACACGAATGCGTAACAGACGGCACACTTAATATTCACCTACTAAATACAGAGTAAATTGGTCCACATAATTTAGTGTGTATACATTATTCGAGGTATGTAACGCATTGCGCATTCATAAAAATTATGAAAACATCTGAATTATTCTTTTTAGTGCACCAACTTTCAACCAGTTAAGCTAATTCACCGAAAATAACATTTTCTAGCACTTCACCGCATTATGCACCCCAACTTTTGCTTATACAAATAACAAGCTTTTAGTCGGAGATGAAGGGTTATATTACAACGAAACGCCTACAGTTCTGAATTCGATTGTCAAGTATCGGTAATGATTGTACTGTAGTGTATGGATAACAACATTTTGTTCAAATTTTTTTAACAGGTAACATTCGAAGTTAAGTCTTCGTGAGGAGAAGTTTTAAGATATTAACATAACACAGCGTACCCAAAGAATGGCGTTTAGGAGACATTTATGAGCCCAATGAATTTCATCAGCATTAACACAAACAACACCTCATAACACTAACAGCAATAAGAAGGTTGTTTGTACATTTCCTTAATCCAATCCGAGTATCCATGTCCTCCAACGCGAATAGACCGATGAATGCGTTGTTACACGTAGATGATTTCGTTATATAGCGAGTGGTGTTCGTTGTTAATCAAAATAGCTGCCAACATTGGTTACCACTAATGGTAATAGGTGTAACAAATAGACACCCCCCTCTCTCTCCCTCTCACTCTGTGTGTGTGTGTGTGTGCGTGCGTGTGTGCGCGCGCATGTGTGTGTGCGTTTATACTGGTGAATTTTCTCGGACTGTATGTTCATATTTTGGTCTCTGTATGGGCACAATAATGTCCTTAGATCGCTGAAAATAACAACAAGTTATCAATCAATATTTGTTTACAATATATGGACGATACCTCTCACTCAAACTCTTGAGTGAGAGGTTACATAGGTTAGTGAGTGAGATAGCGAGCGAGTCAGTCAGTGAGCCAGTTAGCCGGCCGGTCAGTCAGTCAGTCAGCAATATCATTCAGAAAGCCAGTCAATAAGTTAGTTGTTACAAATTAAAGTACCTTTACTATGGCAATGTATATCATATAAGCCGGTATACAGGCTAATGAGCTACATGTTATTAGCCAACCAACGGCTAAAGCCCATTCGGGATAATAATAGTCACCCAGTCTTAATGGTGAGTATAACGCGCAAGATATGATAAACAAAACCTAGAAATAAAATTAACAAAAATTGTCATCAAACAAATTATCAAAGCGTGAAATATAATCATGTTCCTCTTAATCAAATTACTGAATCACCAGATATTTGACAAATATTCAAGTACGTGTGCACAGATTTCTGCGTATGCGTTCGTATGTGCAGAAATAGGTATGTATTCGCTGGTTATCTGCCAGAAGTACCTCACCAACAAAAAGATAGGGCTGATCCCTGCCCAGCACACAATCCAGAAGATACCAGGACGAAATCCTAACATACTACGTACATCATTAGCGAATCGTTCTACACCTAGTAAATATATTTATGTAAAAAGGAATAACTTCATAATAACAAACAACCTTTATTAAAAACAATGAGAAACACGCACGCACACGCACACGCACACACACACACACACACACGCGACACACTTGAAGATGTGTTTTGTACTTGACAAAAATAACTCCAACATCTATATAAATTATTCATGAATACAAATAACACCATATTGTTATGTATTTGTTTTTCTACAGATCCATAGAGCACATTTTCTGGATTATTCTGATATACTAACCGTAAAACCAATTGACGGCAATTGCTTCAACAAAACAAATAAATAAAATGGCGCTTGGCGCCCCGTGGGCATCTAACAAGGCCAAAACGTAATTACCACCCTGTCAAAATATATAGTAACATTCAAATAATATGATAATTAATTCCATGGTCGGTTTATTCAACCACAATTTCTGTGTCTGACCATTCACACTTATTTCAACACGGACAAAACTAGCTTCGGCCCAAATGCTGTAAGGTATTTAAACAATATTTCGTTAATTAATTCCATCTAAACCAGAACAATTATTAGATAATTATCATTGCTACTTACGTAAGCACATGTCGGTAATGCGCATAAAAACAACACCGTGATAAGTCCAGCTACAAATAATTCTCTGTGACGGCGAATAACGGGCCATTCGTCGCAAACTCCGGTTATTAACGCTTCCAAGCCTCCAAACTAGAATTTGACAAATTACTGCTGTGTATATAACTAACATGGGGCACCATTCGTTATATGGAGACATCATCTACGTGTAACAAGACATTCATCGCCGACTAGGTGTCTGAGAAGATGAATATTCATGGTTAATTGGATCGGATTAGGACTAAAATCTCCAGTATTAGTGAGCTATTTGCCTACCGTGCTATCTAGACCCAGGGTAATCAACATCAGGAAGAACAAGACAGACCAAAATGAGGAGCAGCTAAGCGTGGATATGGCTTCTGGATATACAACAAACACGAGCCCTGGACCTCCTGAAAACGATAATATAAAAAATAACAGAAATTGTTATTTGGGTAAAATATTGTGTTACATTATCGCTCATTATTAAAAAATTACACCTATGTGTATTAAATATAATTATGATAATATATATATATATATATATATATATATATATATATATATACAAAAACGTATAATATCTTTGTTTCTAGATTTTTATTTCTTTATTTCTATCGATTACATGATTTCAAACGCCGCTTCATGCAAAAATATATATATTATGACCCAAATCAAAATGTCCTATACTAAAGTTAGTTGTGCCATTTATACTGTTTCTAGCGCCCTAGTGCTCCCTCCAATGGTTAAATGCAATTTGCACTCTGTGCCGTAGCGATACATGTAGATATGTCTTTATCCATATATATATATATATATATATATATATATATATATAATGCTTATTTATATAAAAAAATTTAAAGCTGTGAGTAGAATTATTCAGGAGACTCTTAAGATGGATATAAGGTTATGTACTTCTGTGCCTATCGTTAGACTGTCAGCTAAAGTTGTTAAGTCTTAAGTTGTTTTAAAACCAAATATTCTTTACTGAAATAATGACATCGCTAGGTGTCAATTCGGCATTTGCCCTTTCATATGAAGACAAAATTAATCGATTTTAATAAAATCAATAATTTACTATTATTACCTCTTTCAGCCACCAGATCTACTGTCGTTTGTAATCTATAGGCCATATAGCCGAGTACGGAGAAGACGACAAAACCAGCTAGAAAACTTGTCAGACAATTTATAGTAGCCGTGATGAGAGCATCTCTGTAATAATATAAAGGCTCTGTACAAAATAATACAGTTCGTCGAATGATAGCTTAAGATGGTCGAATCTAATGGAAACGTTATGCCACAATCATCGTTATAAGGATGACATTAAAGGTAACCCCAGTATCGGGATTGTTAATGATCTACGCACCTGTAGCAGTTGTTGTGGAATGAATTATAGCTCGACAACGCCATTAATACACCAAAGCCAGGCCCGAGAGAGAAGAATACCTGTGCTGCAGCATCCAACCACACCTGTGATATAGATTAAAAGAAATACCATAGCTTCACCGAGCTGTCAGGAAAAAAACTAACATATCATTAAATATTTTTCGAAAATTGTCTGTTAAAAAAGCTAGAATGATCTCTTTCCATTTATATTTGTATTGCAAATTATATCTGTAAAAAGAAACCAATCTATAATATAATATTTATTAGTATTAATTAATTCTATATTATACTGCTCAACCCACTCCATCCAATAGCCGATTATTGAATGACTTACGCCCGGTTTTTTAAGCATATGCCATTCTGGCTTTAAATAATATTCCATTCCTGCGACAGAACCTGGCAGTGTTACTCCACGTATAAGAAGAATAAACAACACAATATAAGGCATTGTAGCTGTTATCCAGACGACCTGAAATAGATCAATTTATCGATAATTGCATTAAGTTCGTTTGTGTGCGTCCGAGCGAGCGCATATGTTTGGTTTGAATATAAAGAGCGATGAACAATATGTATATAATATTAAGAAAATATACTCCATTTTCGGATGAGAGTAGTGCATTCATGTATTTGAGAAGATACTATCATAAAAATCATTAATAAGTATATTATGTAATACGATTAAACATACGTTGGTAAGCAAAATCGAGCAATTTAACACTTATTTTCTGATCCATTTACGGAGCTCTTCTCACCTTTCCAGAACTTTTAATTCCTTTCCATAAAGCGAAGTAAACGATTATAAGAACAGCGAGAAGGCAGAGAGATAGTGACCATTTGATGTTACCGATGTTTTCTATGCCATTTGAACGTGGCATCTCTAAGACAACATTCCTAAATCAGAATATATTAATTATTATGTGCATAAATATGGAAATGTCCGGTCACGGACATTTATTAATGGGATAGTGTCTATTTTTTATTAAAACATCACGCAACAACGGGGGGAAATTATTGGTAAATCATGTTTCAGAATATCAGCTCTATTTATATGTAAAATAAATTTCATTTCAATCGCATCGCAAGATGTACCCGTTAGGCTGTTTATCCTACTCATCACTAGTGCCGGGAGTAAACAAAAAAAAACGATTCACTTTTTTTTAAGAGACAACATTAAAGATAAATTTATAGATAGCTTTTAAACAAGTCAGATCTTTAATGTAGAGCAATATTGAGATGGACTCATAAAATTAGTGGTCGGTGTTATTGTACACTGATACACATTTCGGATTAAATTAGTCAAAGTCAAAATGTCTACAAAACACAAAGGTACAAAATGATCAGTTACATGAAATACTCCTCAGCAGGTGATACGATAGCTCTTCGAAACGTTCGGTTGTCACTTCCGGCATAATTGTCCTGTTGATATGACGTCATCTGATTAGTATAAACAGCTGATGGAGTTGTGTTGTTGTAGGTGTCGTTAAACGTTTGAGCGTGCCCCCATAAGTCGCCAGTTGCACGGCATCTCTTTGAATTCCACGAGTTGTTGCACGTTGCCCAAGGCACCTGGGAGCTGAATGAGGCGACCAGGTAATAGACAGCCCACGCAATAATCGTGTTGTAATAGACACCGACGTACATGGCAATCAGACATATACCGTAGCCAATACCTGAATAGAACAATGATATTATTAAGCATTAGTATATCAACGTATCATCTTTATCATTATCAAGTAGACATTATCCAAATCAATTTTATTACTGGGTTCATCGTTTTAGACATCAGTTTCATGATACACATAATCGTGAATATCATTAATATCAATTTGGTTGTGACGTGTTTTGTGTGTGTGCGTGTGTGTGTGTGTGTGTGCGCGCGCGTGTGGGTGTGGGTGTAACAAACCATAACTTAACTAAAGCTGAATTAACAAAAGAAGACAAAAACTGTTTAAGATCATCTGTGTACAAATTAAAGTGAAACTTGTTTATGTGACACAATAGAGGCGGTTTAACTTTGTTATCAGCTTGCCGACTTAACCGACTTTCCATAGATAGCGGTAACAAATGGTAGTCTTAATTGGAAAATAAATATGCCAACTAATTTGACATAGAACATAATTATAATTTGTTGCCGATGTTAGAAATGGATTACAACCTGAAGCCTTGTATTACATGATACATCATAAAGTTTATGGCTTTCTGGTATTTTGTATAATATTATAGGGAGATGAGCTACTAAAAACTAAACATGCGAAATTATTCTTCAATCAGTTACGATTATACATCCGTCTTAATGTGTCACACAAACGATCGCTTAATTAATACATAAAATATACTAACTATATAATTATTATGAATAATAGACTTTGTACTATGTTGTGACACTACAACAATACGTCTAAAGTGTAGAAACGCTTGTTTTTGTTTGACGAGTTGCTTTATCCGAAAGATATGGTAATTTTAATTGCATCCAAATTTATCATATAGATTGCTTAAAATGTTCCCTATCAAATACAAATTTAATAATCAAAACATCACTGACGGACCCGGAAGTATTTTTTCCTTGTAAACGTGATGACACTGACTTATACACGTCCTGTCAATTACATTAGAGTATTTCCACATAAACAAGGAAAATATTGTCCACGTTTAAATATTATCTTGAACGAAAGCCACTTAGTAGGGCGTTAAAAATAATTAGATGTCATGATTAATTCTGTTCACTATTTTATATAAAGTAGCCTCATTTAATTCATAATATATAAATTAAATGGGTCTCTTGGACTCACAGTAAGAGTCTGGCACAGAGCAACCATAAAATGACAAGATACATTTAAACACGACGGCTTTTAATACAGAATGGAAAATTATTTTTAGATATAACATAACTGCTAAATAGCTCGACTAGTTAGCAAACATAAAATATGACACATATGACCAGTGGTGTGTACATAATTTTAATAAATTCCCAAAACAGGCAATTCCGGACTCCAGAAATTCCGTGTAATCAAAATGATAAATTATGACGATTAGGTATGTAGAAGGCTTATAAATTCGTCTTAACAGAAATAAATCAATGACTGAAAGAAAGTGATACCTTATACATTTTAATAAAATATTCTTTTCTTTGTAGTATGTATGACTATTGTACCCACTCGGATATAGAATGTTTATATCTCCCAGAATGTGTCCTGTTAGATTTCATGATACTATAGGTATCATAATTTTGAAATTGCATCGGAATTATTTATCTAGCAACCGAAACACTGTCCAATCCTGGTACTACCCAAACGGAGAATTGATTCATACTAATTCAAGTTCCAAAATAACAATATGATTAAAAGTAGATTTCACTGATGTTAGGAGGTTTACGACGTATGAAAATCTTAGAATATACTATTTCCTATAATCTATAAGAAGGTTCTATGGGAGGGATAAATCCAAAACGAATCATATATAAAAGCTACATGGTTTTATAGTTATATTATACTTTTACTTACCGTAGCAATATAGTTGCTTTATTATACTCTGTACCAAATAAAATATAAAGTTAGAAAAGTTTTTTTATAATAAAGCCTAGATTCTAGAATAAACAATATTTAATAGTTTAATAGTATACTTAGAAGTAATTGTAATAAGAAATCACTTACGTTGGTTAATAAATTTGATGTTAATTGAGGTCGGATATATGAGAAAAACTTAAATCATCACCCCCTCCCCCCCCAATACAAATTGCTAAGTCGCCTCTAATGTTGATATTATCTAGTTTGTATAAGATCTGTCGCTGATATCACCTAATTAATGTGACATATGTCTGAAAAACATCCGGAATCGCTGATGGATTTTTGTCAGTTGGAAAAACCAATTCTTGAATCAAGAATTGTTCAAACTGTGCGACATTTGTGTCAAAACACTTCATTTGCGTTCATTAGGTCAGGCAAATGATTTGACAGCAACTAGGCAATTGTCAAAATTTCTTTGTTCCATGTCACAGTTAAATGCATAACATCTACCATCATCAGTACAATCATCATTATCAACACCATTACACAAGAAATGTGATTTAGATATTAAACTTTGACTTCGTTGTCAATACATAAATGTTCAATACCTTTAAACATCGGACATATTCTGCTCCATATTGTGATACAGCCAACCTTCTGGTACTGACCCAGTGCCAACTCCATATAGAACAGCGGTAAGCCACCAAACACCAACATTATCATATAAGGAATCAAAAAAGCGCCTGAAACAGAAGGAAAAAAAATGGTTCGTAAACATCTGATTATCTAAATGTCATCCATTATACTCTGCCGGTCATTAGGTCGACACAGCATACAGATGCTATGATTACATTAAGATGGTAGTACTGTGTTGTAATCCTAGACATGTCTATTGGTGGACTATTTAATTCATGACGTTTACACAGGCGTGGAGACGAAAAGCATTACTAGTAATGTCGCCATCGACAGATGACCGAACCGAACGTGAATGTCTCAAAAACACTGAACACTTTATATAAATCGTTGTAACGGTTACACCCGATGACCCTCTTCGTGGATTATATTTAGGCCCAGTGTTTATATTTAATGCAAAGGAAATATTTATACAAGTGTCATAAATTAAGAGGTCGACATCCTATGAAAATAATAAATCCAACCTGTTTGTGACAGTTTATTCTGTAATTTAAAATTAACTTCTTGTGAGACACTGTATTAAAATAAACAAATGGTCGGTTGAAGAATTTGTTTCGTGCAGTCACTTCCGGTGCACCAGCTCCATTTTCAAAGAGGTTAAGATCAAGTGTACTTAAGATGTCGACAACAGATCTATAAAACAGGCATTGCTTAACCGGATTATATACTTATGACGTGCTCAGCCTCTGTTTACGAGTAATGAGATTGTAATAAACGTCATTATTCTGACTGGCTTAGGAAGTTTGTCATTGAGTTGGCATTATTAAAATGTTATTGTTATTTAGCCAACTAGCATTGAATGATTATATTTATGGTACACTATGAGGTAAATGGGCATTCTTTTTAAATAATAAGTGAACAGGTGTAAATTAAATTTAACCCTCAATTATTGTTCACGCAATTATTCTTAATCATAATTATTATTTGTTGTGAGATGGACTGCCTCTAGTTTTGTTAAAAGAAGTATCTCTTTTCAAAACGAAAGTTTTCATTATAGGAGTTAAAAGAGCAATCAAGCGTAAATGATGTGCAAAATGACTTAAGAACAAATGGCATTAAAAGCGCGCATGCACATACGCACGCACACAAATTCTGTCAACTACTTTTATAAATAGTGCAGTCCAAATATTGTAATCAACAAACGTGACCCTCTATCTATTTGGGCCTTTTTACCCGCTGCCTAACCCCCATAAACGCGCGCGTACTATCTCTATACCACGTAGACACGTACATTTATCATCACTTACCTCCGCCATTTTTATAACAGATATAAGGAAAACGCCACACGTTTCCTAAATCCACTGCAAATCCTATTACTGAAAGTAAGAAATCTACTTTCTTTCCCCAAGTTTCCCTTTCATATTCATTCTCGGTATTTGCTGACCCTAAGCTATTGTTTAGCTCCTCAGGTAATGCTGTGGCGTGAAGGGTTCCATTGCTGTTGGTGACGATTATGTCCTGAACTACTGGCTCTATGGTCTTTGTCTCAGTCATGGTAGATAGCGCCAAAGACATATGCACATCATTACCTTCATCGGTGGCTGAAAAAACATGGAATATGCGTTTCCAGTCTCACTTATTATGGTCTGGCACTTTTCGGCGAAGTTAGGTTCGGTTCCGGTTGTCACACACATGAATACAATCGTCATTCAATAGTTTGTTGCGCAACAATATAGCTTACGAATGACGTAAACAAAGACATGTCCGTGTGATTATCCTAAGAGCTTAGGATTTGTTAATTCTCTCTTACCTCGGCTCAGAAATGAGCTCTCACCTGAAATGCTTCCTGTGTGAAACACTTAATACTAACACTTTTTACCAGAATGGAAATTAATTAATCCTGGGAACTAGGTGCAACACTATGTGTGGTAATCATTTACCTACTACATACTTGCTTCCATACCCTACTACTTATATAACCATAAAATATAAATATATAGAACTTAATATATATGTATATATATATATATATATATATATATATATATATATATATATTACTATGCTAAGAACCTACTTAAAATAGTTTAAACCCTGAACTGTAACAGTAGCTTATATCCTAAAGACAGTACTCTGGATAATCAATAGGATAGAATATATCAATTAATAAAACGTCTCAGTGGTTTCACACAGGCACACATACACGCACAGAACACACACAGTGAATGAGCACAAGTTATATTCTAAAACTTCTGCCACTCTTTCAAACCCTCCACATGCCTGAAGACAAACTAGCCAAATACTTACGGAGTATTGTCACAATCTACACACTCCTGGTTAAAAATGCTAAAAATAACGCAAAGAATAACACATCGGTATTAAAAACAAATAGTCTAAAAAAATCTGTGATGGCAGTGCTAAGTTAATATTTATCTTTTAAAGACACATATAGAGACGTAATATACATACATAACCCCAGAGAGAGAGAGAGAGAGAGAGAGAGCGTAAAAATTACATGTGTACAAAGAAAATACATACACATTCTACATATTTAACATCTATCGGAATATACATAAAAACCAAACCAACCAAAATATGTTACTCACGCGCACACATTAAAAACATTATGATAACCATCATCATGATCATCATGATCTTCATAAACATCAGCATTATAATATTTCGGACAACTACATCTATACAATATCAACATATTATCAACATATTATCAAAACATCATTAGTACCACGTCTACATAAAATTTACACGTGATCACGTGTTAGCGATTTAACATCTGAAGTAATCATAACTTATTCAATTAATAAATCAATGAACCTTACTCAGCTTAGAGTAAACCGCCAAATAAGCTCCGATTGTATCAGAAAATAATAAACATCAATTTCTCGAAGCATCGTTATTGGTATCCGTTCGCCAAAAGCGCCGATCTGTCTCTTTCGTTTACCATGCCCTGGCCTTGTTATTTGCTCACAAGGACGTGCTGCAACAAAATAAATAATAATCCCTTTTCCTTCTAAAACTTGTGCCGCACGTCGGTCTAAACACCGCACAAAAAGATTATAGAAAGATTCGTATCGACTCGGCGCACATTCTTCCGAGTAAAGCTCACCAGAAGGCGTCACTAGAAGGTGACAAGGGCCAAGCTCAGAAAGCAGAATTCCATATTAATGTAACAGCTGTCGGCCACAATTAGCTGGCGTGTGATCCGGAGCGGTTCTGACGAGATGCCGCCCGACTGTGTGCGTCTGTGTGAAAAGTCCTTCGTCTCGTTGTCTGGATAATTTCAGGATCCAAGGTTGTCATTTGTTTAGATTTGTGCCGCAGTCCTGAGGAGTCACTGCCATTAAAGTAGCACTAGTTATCTACTACAACACTAGAACGCGGATAGCGAGCAATTATTATTCGTAGTGCTGGCTTTGTCGAGCTATGCTGCGTATGTGACAAACTGTAGTAAAAACCCTGATCTCTCTCAACGATCATTGACATAATTCTGTCACTTGTCACAGACGTACCAAAGTACAGCAGTCCATTAACGAATGTGAAGTGGCTTGTATATCATAAATCACAACGTATTCAATTAATTTCTCTCGTATTGATATAATTACTGACATGTTTCAGTTTAGTTATAAAACTTGAATAAAGCATTCTGTTTGAGTTAAGCCGTAATGTTATTACGATTAGTATTTTGAAAAGATACTTGTATGTCCTTGGGTAGGTGGCTAAACGTGTTCTAGTATTTATTTCACATAGAAGGATTAATTCCAAGCATTGTTAATGTTAGACGCTCTTTGCAGATCAACAGCGAATAACGCCGTTTTTTTGGATATACGTCATAATTTCTGTTTGTATCCTTACATGTATGTTTACCTGCGCGTTTACAAATATAAATCGTTTTGAAAAAGAATGCGTATCGTTGCTAGCAAAAATTCTACCGTCGAATGTCTTATTTGGCATTTTGCCAAGATTTACACGCATCAATGATTATATGACGCCTTACTTGTCAAATCGTTTCTCATCTCGTCAAATTAAATTGTCTCCTTGTCATATTATTTGAGGTCACGACACATATCATATTATCACATTACTTACGAGTTTATCTCATTAGCCCGTTTAAACTCACCTTATCTATAATCTTCTCACCCGATGTATCATCGTATCGCATCACCTAAGATATTAATATTTTAAATATATGTTAATCCAATAAACAAAAGTAGAATTTAAATCTTGCTATCTAGAAACCCATTTTATTAAACTCTACCGGAAGGAACACTCTCTAGTCTAATTTGTTTATATCTCTGATGTTCCATCTGTGATGTCATCTTGTGTCATATAATGTAATGTTTAACAAATGTTTCCATCTTCTTCGATATATGTATCCTGTCTTATTGTCATTATATCATTTTGTATATCACCTTTAACGTAATCTATACATGTATTTACCTTATTGTCATTATACCATTTTATATATCACCTTTAACGTAATCTATACATGTATTTACCTTATTATCATAATATCATTTTGTATATCACCTTTAACGTAATATCTACATCTATTTACCTTATTGTCATTATATCATTTTGTATATCACCTTTAACGTAATCTCTACATGTATTTACCTTATTATCATCATATCACATTTTCTATGTCAGTTTTTATCATGCTATTGATATCCTGTAAATGTTTTTCTCTATTCTGTGGAGATCAAATGAAATTAAATAAATAATAAATTACATACCATTGTGTCACATTACCTGCCACTATGTCATCTTATGTGCCTGTTACATTATCTAACACTGCTACATAATATAGTACTTTGTTACATTATCTAACACTGCTACATAATATAGTACCTTGTTACATTATCTAACACTGCTACATAATATAGTACCTTGTTACATTATCTAACACTGCTACATAATATAGTACCTTGTTACATTATCTAACACTGCTACATAATATAGTACCTTGTTACATTATCTAACACTGCTACATAATATAGTACCTTGTTACATTATCTAACACTGCTACATAATATAGTACTTTGTTACATTATCTAACACTGCTACATAATATAGTATTTTGTTACATTATCTATCATTTTGACAAACATCGTCCATAACATTGACCCCATAATTATCATTATTAACATATTAATTCATCTACTTCATTTTGTCATTAAAAGGAAATGAATCAGCATCAAAATACTCAGCTAATAATATGTTATATCATCCCTGGAAAATCTGTACAATAACAACAATATTAATAATTAATTAACAATGTGTGTGTGTGTGTGTGTGTGTGTGTGTGTGCGGGGGTGCGTGTGTGCATGCGTGCGCCCGCAGACGTTTACGAATTTTCGAATGTCTGCCCTAATTTGCGAATGAAAATATACCCTTTAGCTGATTATGCGAAAGCCATTTAGTAGTAGCATCTCAGACAAATGAATTCGGAAGATTTTATAGTTTTATTCGCTATTTCTTTTTCCGATTTTTATATTTGTGGCTATTGACAGAGCACTACGCATGTAAAAATTTGAAGGAGATCAACGTGTGAAGATTCAGCTGAATAAACCAATCACGGTCCGCGGTTAAATGTGCAAACGGATGTTTATAGTGGGGAGTATGAAAGAAGGACTGTCATTGGCTTATCGCCTCAGGATCACTGGAAAGAAAGCTGCCTGGGTATTTCATTTTGATGTCAATAACAGTCCATGTAATAACACGAAAAGGTATAATCTGATATTATCTTATATAATTATGTTATTACACATGTATGTAACTTTGGACAAGTCTGTTATCAGCACAATAAGTTTCTGGATCAATATATATGCTGTGGAGACGTGGATCCTGGGTAGTTTCCCGCCAAATTTAACGTGATGATGATGATGATGATGATTGATGTTTTACGGCCACTTTTGTGCACATGGTAGGCTAAATGGGCTGAGCGACCTCCAAGGGTAATGAAGCGAAGTCAAAGATGAAACAACCTTCAGATATGCCCAACGCCGAGATTCGAACACGGGTGGTAGTGATCTGTGATCCAACACCCTACCGCTAGACCACGGTGGCGCCCAATTTAACATATGATCATCGGTGTAGGAGGGCGGGAGGAGGGTACTGGAGTAAGGGTCTAAGGCGGATCCAAGGGGTGGGATATTCAATACTGGTCAATATTAAATAAGAATTGGGTAAATCTAGATCTAGAGATGTGTGTGTGTGTGTGTGTGTGTGTGTGTGTGTGTGTGTGTGTGTGTGTGTGTGTGTGTGTGTGTGTGTGTGTGTGTGTGTGTGTGTGTGTGTGTGTGTGTGAGCTAAATCTACACTGTCATTATATTTATATTTGTCCCAACATCAATACAAATACAACCAACAACAGTACTATATACTAACAATATGTCTAGTATATTAGTTGACATTCGTCTCTCAGTAGATATGATCATTGGTTAATAACCGAGAGATATGTAATGTCGTAAATGTACTGTCGTAACATGATCGTCAGATCAGGAAAATATATAAATGGACCAAGATTCTAGAACAATGTGCTGTGAATCGCATTGTATTGTTACATCGTGATATAATAGTGAGATAAATGGGCGAGTGTTTATCCCCTGAGCGGCAGTTGTTACTTAAAAGTCGATAGAACGAGATAAAAAAGGAATTTTTGTTTTGAACTGACAATAGACGGTAAAAACTTTCAAAATCAGCTGGTCAGTAACTCGAATCTTGCCATTTAATTATCTATCCGATGAATATCGCTGTTCTAATCTCTGTATTCCGTGTTTCCAAAACAAACTTAAGAATGAAGAGACATATAGGTTCACGTAGAGTGTAACACCTCTGTCGATTGGTCCTCAAGGCTGGTTTACCATAACAATATTTAGTATAGATTGTCCATAACCCTTCCGCTTCGGACAGAAATTAAACTTCGGTTTATACGAGTAGCCTGCTTTTCTCATATGTCAGAAAATGAACGATACACACAGCCAATCATTAGTACGATCACATGCCTTATAACATCAACCATCAAAACACTCGTGAATAACAATTAGAATTAATCCATCTTTCATCTATACTGTCTCTTGTGTATAACAATGAATTAGTAACACAGTTAACGAAGAAATAGGATATTCCGGTAATACTGACGAAACTAAAATATATCTGTGTGGCGAATTCCAGGATGTTGTAACATATTGACATCCACTGTAAATAGACTGTACTGCATATACGACGTTGATTTGAAAACTATTTGTACTAAATATGCCACTAAGCCATAACTAGTTATGTCCGTGATCTAGATATTTTTCGGAATATGTCATATAGACCTTTGTAATAATTATGAACAGTTTATGCTTCGAAGAACAGCAAAGACCAAATGTTACCAAATCTACAACCATGGCGTGTGTATGGAGATCGTCTCTTTGTAAACTTAGTGGCTTGCTGCCAGTCGGGAACTTGTTGACCTTTCCCCTGTCGCGGAACCGATATCATAACTTCCAAACATCGCTGCCGCTAGTTACCTGTTCGGAATTTTGACATAATAAAGTTAATTGGGCGGTCAGATTTATCAATCCAGGTTGTGTGAGCCAGAAAGGTCGGACAATATTCAGAACTAGGAAATTCCAGTATTTTTGTCAAGTTGGATAATCTCACTCCATCCGTATAAGCCACTCCTTCACAGATGAGCAGCATATATCGCATCTCTTTCTTCCCCTTTACAAATAACAATAAACGGTGACGACACGGTTATCATGGAGCCTTATCTAATCTACAGATGGCATTGCCCTATAGGATTAAGACAAGTAACTCATCAAACTGTCAACATTTAAAAAAATGGTTTGTTTGCGGAATAGTTTTTTAATAATAATTGGCATTAGTAATGACGGCTGTAGTAATTTATCTAGTGACGTTTTATTGTTAGTTGTAATTGTGTAAATATAAAAATTACATATCCATTATTCAATAACCATCATCGTCATCATTCATTCCTAGAATATTTGTAGGACCAAGATTGTATAATATTCGTTAAATTGTTGACTGGATGCTGTCAGAACTACTGATATCTCTACAATAAATATACATCAGTACTATAGAAAGATGGTATATATATATATATATATATATATATATATATATAACAAGATAATATCAACTAATTTGTGTAGGTTTGACTGAGTGTACTCGAGATAATTCCCTGATGATCCGTAAATGAAGGTCATACAAAACATACTGACCTTAGGGAAGTATCAACTTAAAACACACACGAAACCTACGGGAATGCTTCAATTGAGTACAAAGGAGCTTCTCTTAGAGGCATTTTGAAAAAACTTACTATTTGTTCGCCAAACACGTCTAAATAAACTACTGGATAGTAACAGAAATAGCAACACAGTAAAGTTTACAATCCAAGAGCTAAAGATCTGTTTGAGAAATTCTATACGCCTTCTTCTTATACAAAATAAATATAATACTGCTACATTTCTACTTTTAACATACGCGCAGTACATTTTAGAGAGTATAATAATAATAGCACCGTACATAAAATTAATATGACAATAATAAATAATTTGGACGCGGTACTTCGTTTGATATTGTTAACAACATCCGTTATTATCGGTAATTAATCATTTAATAAGACATATGCCATGTCAACACGAGTCCAGTCATCCTTATCCGGCCCTCTTAAGGACACCACAATACCAGGTTATTCACTATATATAGATGTTTAACTAGCTCAATTTATAAACTTAAAGGGCGCCTCCGTGGTCTAGCGGTAGCGTGGTGGATCACAGATCACTACCACCCGTGTTCGAATCCCGGCGTGGGCATATCTGAAGGCTGTTTCGTCTTTGACTTCGTCTCATTACCTTTCGAGGTCGCTCGGCCCATTTAGCCTACCTTGTGCACAAAAGTGGCCGTAAAACATCAATCATCATCTATAAACTTAAGGTGACAGACCATGAGGTTATAATAATTTAATGTGAGCTACAAATAAAACATTATGAAACTCACTTCGCTACGGGAGCCTATTCATACAGAATAAAACATCAACAAAAGAACTAGTTGTTTTTTAGAATGTACAAAATATATTCAGTAATTTACGTTCTAATTCGTTTGAAAGTAACCAACAATGGGCTTCTAAACTCTTTGTGGGTTACTATCGTTTTGCTATCGAGAACGATGGATAGACGCAAATCGATGATTTAGTTACATACTTTGTTTAAAAAATGTTTTTCAGACATCGATTCAAACTAACCATTTACTACTAGTAATTTCCATACATTGATTGTTAAAGGTATAAATTGTTTTATTTTGATTGTTGTTTTAGCTAGCAATTGTTAGGATGACAATGTATATATGTTTTACACCCACGTCCACACAGACACACATAACCAGAGAGAGAGAGAGAGAGAGAGATACTGTAACATGGTTTATTCTTCAAGAAATAGAGTACAAACATTGGTAAAACGTTTAGCAAAACTGTACCACGACACGATTCTTAACAGTAAATTACCTATAGGAATTCTTAATCAAAAACATAAATGCCACAATCGATCATTCAGGCGGAATAAGCTCTGAATAAAATGTCCAAACAACAACATGTCATAACGCTCACACACTTGGCAATGCCTAAGCTTTAAAACCATAGCGTGGCGCCTTTCCGGTCTCGTCTTCTCGTACCGGGACTCCTAGCGGACCTCCTTCCAGCCTTGGCCCTTAAACCTCGCGATTTAATCGGTGAATTCACATAAATATCATCGTCGTCGTCGTCGTCATCTGAACGACCAAGTTTCGAATTGGAGTATGGATGTTCTTCAAAGGGATGACCTAATGAGTTATGTTTGTAGCTGTCTCGTCGATTGTTATTCGTACGAGCTTCTCTCATCAAGTTGAGTTTCGGTCGTGGAGTGTTTGGTACGGGCGGAGGTGTACCCGACGTCGGAAGTACGCCAGCCTTCTGAGCTTTGTTAACGGGCACATCGGGTAAACTGGCAGGCTTGCGAGGACTAAATCGTTTGGACTTTTTGTTTAATTTAGGGCCAGCCGCTTTGACCCTGGAATTTTCATATACGTCTTCGTCCGTGCCCCGCAAGGAAGAGTCTGCACTGGGATTTACGTCGTCGTTGACGTAAATGTCTTCCTCTGATTGTCGATGGTTCGCTTCCTGCTTTCCAACAGACGGAGAATGATAATTATGATTAGCCGAATCTACATTACTATGGCTAGATGTTGTATCGTTTGGTTTTGAAAGATGATTTGTCTGTTGTCTTTTACTGTCATTTGTATTTTGTGGTCCAGCTGTGTAACGCGGAGTAGCCTTTTGTGGACGGCCCACAAACTGATCAAGAGCCATCTTATGCTTTTTTTGTCTTTTTATGGTCTCTTTGTTTTCGTAGAATTCTTCTGGTGGATCAAACTCGTCATCTGTTGTGGTCACTGCCGATGATGCATCATAATGAGAGGCCATATCTGGATCATGTGACTCACTAATGTCTGGATCCTGACTGAATACCAACAAGCTGCCATTGTTACTATCAGAAATGTTTAATGGCTCCGTACAATGACCCTGCCTGACAGATGGCAGTCGTATCATTTCTCCGGGACTATAATGATATTGACCTTTGTGTTTCTGAGCTTTAGTGGTTCTCCGTATACGAATACAAATGAGAGCAATAAGAATTGCAGTCAGAACAACCAGAACACCAATCACTGGACCAATTATTATCCACAGACTTGAAGGATACTGTATTGTCCCATAACGGATACAAATGTTTGTACCAATCTTAACCTAAAAATTAAATAATATAGCTTATGATATATGTGTCTGTGTGTGTATATATATATATATATATATATATATATATATATATATATATATATAGATACACACACACACAATCGCGTGGGTGTATTCATTAAAAATAAACTTTACTGAGTCTGAGAGCTATAAGATCTCAAATAACACAACGGAACACGTTATCCATCATTAAGTGCTGCCACCTGGCGAACACACAAAAACACACACACACACACACACACGCACGCAACCCCCAACGACACACACACACACACTCTCTCTCTCTCTCTCTATATATATATATATATATATATATTCAGGATTATAAATATATCAATAATAACTGACGCTGTATATATATTTTTTTCATTTTCCTTGCACTAATTTCTGAAATTGTGTACGATGGTTATTAGAGAGTAAAACATTTTTGTCATTAAGTTATAAAAGGGAAATTAAATATTGTATTCTGCTAATTTGTATTATAATATTATTATAATCGACACTCAGGTTTTATTTTCTCAAATGTGTATTTGTTTATTTTATGTTACTTTTTCACTGGTAGGAATATAGTACACCATAACATATTTGTGTATCATCAGTGTTCACTACAGTCCATTTGTCATGACCATAATCTGTTGGCAAATAAATACTTCAGCACTAAAAGTTATACATTTATGTCAAATAACTAAATATTTTGAACCAACAACAAGCAGCTACTAGTTGCAATTTTGTTATGAGAAATAGTTCATTGAATTAATTCAATTGTACACCATAGTAAATAATGTTCTTTGTTGTCAAGTGAATGCCAAAATGTGGTTTTAGTTGTCAATTACTCTATTTTCCTTATTTTGGGGGATTTTAAGACCCATTTTTATTAGAAATCAAAATGACAACCTGGTATATTTTTCAATGTGGACAACGAAATAACTAAGCTTTGTTTCATCATTGAAAACTGTCACTGTCATTATAATTGTTTTGGATTTATTAAACATAATAAGAAAGTTTTGAACTATTAGGTTTTCTAATGTTTGTTAAAGTTTTATTTTTATCTTGTTTCAATTGACACTAAAAATAATCATAAAATTTTTTGGTATCTAACACTATATCAGAAAAACATGCCAGGGGAAAACATTTAGTTAATAAAACCATCACCCATATTTGAGACATCCCCATACATGTGTGTGTGTTTTTTGTGTGTGTGTGTGTGTGTGTTCTTTTTATTTCCAAGTATTTATTATGTTTTTCAAAGACACCATCAAAATTAAAATAATTAAATAAAGCTGGGAGAGAGAGAGAGAGAGAGAGAGAGAGAGATGAAACCAAGAATTACATAGTTTCAGAATATAATAATATAATAACAATAATTACCATTATTACTGGGTCATCTGAATTATCATCCACATCTTTTTCTGGTTCTTCTTCAGGAGGTTGACATATGATAATAAGATTTCTGATTTCTACAATAACACAAGATTCCATTCCAACTGATATATTGTAGTCTGTAATACGAACACCTTCCAACAATTTGCTACCCTGAAAATAGAGATACAAATATTTATATCTCTCACCATTTTGAATTAGGCTGCGTGGTAGCCTAATCTGCTTCCGCATGGTATTCAGGCGGGTCGGCGCGAAAATAATAATAAAAAGAATAAAAGCCTATTTTATTTCCTGGTGGCTGGTTTCGGCTGTGATTGTCGGGTTTGTAAAACAAGTATTCAAAAAACAATGGCCTTATCAGAATTAAAAACATTGTCTTCTACAAATGTCATAAACTCAAAATTGTAGTTAAAATTATTGAAAATTGTACTATAAACAGCCTAACTCGGTCTATATGACTGCTAAATTACAATCCAGTGAGCCTATGTGTCCAACTATAATTAGGCAGCTCACAGCTTTTAATTTTGATTATGGATTAGAAGGATGCACTATTTTAGTGTCAGTGTTCGACCATTAAACACTTCTCACAAAGTATCTTTCATATTTCATATTCTTAAGAAACTGAGCTAAAACTAAAAATACTGTTTATTTATTACCTAACAATGTAGTTACTTTCTTCTACTCACATTTATTACAAGTTGTCCATTTCTAAGATCTTGATATTTGATTGGTATCTTCCTCGTGTAGATCACGGGCCCATCATAGACGGTCAGAGTTCCATACTGCTGAAGGCTAGGGACAGCACTAAGATTTTTAAATCTCTCCTCACCATCAAACTTCAAACCAAGGTAGTATTTCAATTCTGTTCTGTTTAACTTAGAGCCATCATGGTACTGTTCCCTCCTGTATCTATTGATGTTTCTACTGTAATTAGTCAGTAGGTTTCCATCAGAACTGATGTTTATCCTATGATTGCTATGGTAACGATGCCAGCTTAATGAATTCCTGCGTTTTCTATTGGTCTCATCCACTTTCGTATGTAATGGAGACACTTCGTCTGGAATCTCCATCTTAGGCATATGACAAATCATGGACGTCTCATTACGAAAAGTTCCAAGAATACACGGCTAAAGTAGAAAAATGATTTTGGTGAGAAAGGATAAGACTTTTCATGAGGTTAATGAGGGCTGCTTTAGATTGATCTCTTCTCTTCTAATTACATAAACATCATAACATAGTTATTTAACCGTTGCCAATCAGATATTTTTGACAAAGGTTACAGGTGTTCTTATCGTACCTCTGCAAATACTGCTTTTACTTTATTGGTAACCACCTGACCATGGACTATCTGAGTCTGCCATGTAGCTACTAATGCTACCTGAACAACAGGTATGTTGACTGAATCTAAACATTTGCCGCTAATAGTCAGCAATGTACCTCCCCTGTTTGAAGAACAAAACAAGTTACATCAATAACAGTATGCTTTGTGATATTTTCACACACTGGAGCACATTATTATTCAATATATTTGCTCCCGATATGACGAATGAAAATAATCAAGCCAATAATAACATATAGACAATTTAATATATATATATATATATAGTAACCCGTTATGATAATATTCTCTCGTCATAACGTTTAAATCGTGTTACGCTATATGAATGATAAATTAAATAAGCTAATTATAATAATCACATCTAGACCTACGCCATAATTGTGTCTGTAGGTTCTACTGCTGTAACTTGAGGATTTGGCTTGTATTCATAATAGAGTCGTGACGAATAAACCACTCCACCAGCAAACTGAACAGCTAATGGCAAAATTCGGATAATGTTAAATTGTACAGCTGGCGTCCTGGCAACTATATGTGTGGTATTACTGGAATAGTGTAGAAACAGAAAATAAATAAATGGCTTAAAGTTAAAATTGTCCTTTTTTTTCTTTCTTAGGTTACATATATATTAAAATCTATACATCATATACACACCTTTTGAGTACTTCGCACAATATCTTATCTCTTTTGTCTCCTGACAGACTAATATCACTTAGGTACATGAAGATGTGCTGACTTGGAACAATTAGATGTCTACCACTCACAGTAATCAAAGTACCTCCAGCATGTGGCCCATATCCAGGACTGACATTAGTTAGGACGGGTTCTTCTAATATTTCTAACGATTAAAGGTAAAATAGAAAACAAATAAGAAATATCTGATACATTACATTAAATGGCTAAACATTGATAAACATTGTGATATGATGTCAAAAAGGTTAAATCAACAAGAGAAATATTTTGAAGTATAGTTCGTGACATAACTGAATAATTCAGGTGAAAAATTACCTATTTCACATTGAATTCCAGCAAAACCACGTGCACATAAACACTGGAACATGTTTATGCCATCTACACAAGTACCACCATTATTGCAAGGAGAACTTTTACATTCATCGATATCTATATGAATTATATAAACATTATAAGTGTATGTCTGAATGTGTTTTGTTTATTTGTGTGTGTGTGTGTGTGTGTGTGTGTGTGTGTGTGTGTGTGTGTGTGTGTGTGTGTGTGTGTGTGAATGCAGGCAGGTATATATATATATATATATATATATATATATACCGTGGTATATATTATGTAAAATGTTTCATCAAATGATTTTATTATTATAAATTACTATTCACACACACACACACACACACACACACACAGTTGTGAGTAAGTTATTTAAGAATACACACCTATTTGACATTTATCTCCCTCAAAGCCTGGCTGACAATGACATTTAGCATCTCTCCATAACTCTTCACAGGTACCATTGTTTTTACAAACAACATTAAAACAGTAGTCAATCCCTATTAACATAATCATGATAATTATATCATTATGTGTCTGTGTCTTATCACATCTGTACAAATGACATACTCGTATAGATAAGAACTGGTTGATATCTCATCATATAGTACGCCATCAATGGAGGTAATATAGTGTTGTGTGATTGTAGGAGGGCCCGTTTCAAAACAGAAAGTAGACCGTTTTGAAATGTTCAAATTAGGCAAATTTTCGGTTTTCAGAAAGTAATGAATTCCTATATCTGTGTAGTTTTTAATTGTATTAGTGGCCAGTTTATTTGTGCGCTTCCCATTTCGACAATTTCAAATAATTTACCGTTTTCAGAATTTCTTTGTTCATAATCATATACATCCTTTTAAATTTTCACAACATATAATTTTGCTAGATAAGTGGCCAATAATATAGAAAATAGAGAAATAACAGTGTGACATTTCATTCCCACACGGTTGTGAAACAGGCAGGCATTTTTAAATTACATCAGTTGCGAAACGGGACGGTCCCATTTCTAAATGGCCTGGTTGTCAAGATGGTGTGTAACAACATTACTGCAGGTGATACAGTGTTGTGTAATATCACTACAGGTGATATAATGTTATGTGATATCAGTTTAGCTGATAGATGTGTGATTTTATGTCTGTTTGGAGTGATATAACAATAAGCAACATAGATGTGGTGTAATATCCACTCGAGTATAACACTTACTATAACAACCAGCAACTTGTTTTTCACTTGGTAACCATAAACCATCAGTACAGTCATAGACATGTGTCAGCTGATCATCTTTAAAATAATAACCCTTTTTACACGTCAGCTCACAGCTGATGTCACTCATCGTCTCCGGCTGATGAATACAAGACTTTAAGCCATTTACAGGAGCAGGCAGATACTCTTCTGAGCATATTGCTAAAAGAATGTACATCATATTTAAATAAATGATCGTAATTAGACAAAATTGCAATTGACAGATTACATATTATGTTAAGACGCAAACAATAATGACACATTCACTAAATAGACCACAACTTACAAAATATTGCATGGACACTGATTGGATATTATTTTGTTCAGCCACAGTAAATAAATCAGTAATTTATCGGATATTGTTGTTGTCGGCTGAAACATGAGGTTCTGAAAATGTGCTTTCAATTCTGATCAGAACATTCAGTACTATGGTCTCAGATCACTAAAGATGGCACAGATCTTTACTGGTGTAAATGAATCATTTGGGAGGAAAGAGAAAATCATCTCATCGTTTTGTGCAACCAATCAACCACTAGAAGGAACCTGTCTCATCATGAATCAACTAAAGCGAACATCATGCAAATCATGCTTAATTCACTCAAGCAAACTGGTTAGTAATAGGTAACCAATAATTGGCTCTCATTCCGTTATCTTTCATTCTTCTACTCATCATGTGCTGTTTACCTGCTTCACACCTGTCACCTGTATAACCTGCAGCACAAAGACAATAGAGTAACTCCCCTTCCAGCCGGCAGGTGGCGCCGTTATGACATGGCATAGAATCACAAGGATCACTGGTGATGTTGATAACGACATCAACATTATCTATTTTGATGTGATCGGTTTGATCTCTATTATCACTGATATCTGTTTTATTGTTTCCGATCGGGTTACTCTGATTTTTGCCAAAGTGTTTTGTGCCATTGCTCAACGAACTGTTCGTCTGCGTGGTGCCATTTTGTGGTCGTCCTCCCACTTTGATGGCCGTCACCGCTACGATGCTGGTAGCCAACTTAGTGGTTGTCGGAGAACTAGTTGTGGTTTGTGGTGAGGTAGTAGTTGTACTAGTAGCAGCTGCAGTAACAGTGGCTGCAGAAGGAGTGGGTACAGCATTAACTGCTTAGAAAATCTCAATACTGTTTTTCATTTATAATTCGGCACACAAACACACGCACGCGCGCACACACAGACATATACAAACACGCGGAGGATAAAGTTGTGAAAGATTTTGCCATTTCATTATGACACTTTTCAGGAAAAAATTCAGTTTATCACTCTCTAAGTCTGAGCTGTTGTTGTTGAACCTTGCCAGCCACGTTTATGTTAGAATAATGACATGTAACATGATAAAATAAACAAAGACCACAAAATAAACAAATTATGAGCCTTTAATGACAGCCAGTGACTAAACATCTACATTCTTCAGAAGATAGCATCACTGTCACTAAAATTATTCTGAAACTGAACAATTTGTAAGTTTTCAAAACTTTTAACAATATTTTTCACAAATATTTTTTTAATCATTTTGATATGAATTTATCACTTTGATATGAATGTATTGAGAATTTCCTGAAATGTTGACTAATTTACCGAATAGCCTGTGATAGCTGCAATGGTGACAGGATGTGGTATAATTAGCATTGTAATTTCTATAGATAGCATCACATAAACGAATGTTCAACACTTGTAACGGGTAATTAATGGATTTTTTAAATCTATTTCTACATCTTGTTTTCGTCTAATAGGCCGAGATCAATCAATAAAAAAGTATGTCACATGTGTATACAAATGAAGAGACTTAACTATCTATAAGTTCATTTTCTTTCATGTTTCGATCAAATCATGCGATGGTGAAGGGATATCTACATTAATAAAACGTGATATTAGTGGAATTGAAGTAGTAATAAGGTGGCGGATGGTGTTTCATTCATAATTATTAATAGTGTGAATTAATCAACAAAGACAACATGCCACTAATTAACATAAAGCCTATTTACCTGTTTGACACCTGTCACCAGTATAAGCAAACGTACATAAACATAAACCATGATGACAAGTTCCACCATTTAAACAGGTCACAGCGTAACATGGATCTGTAGAAATAAGAACAGTATATGGTTATATGGTATATTCCATATATGTATAAAAGAACCAATGTTATCATATACAGACAAATGTGATATACAGCAATGGCCATTATAGAGAGCCTGCAATATATTATCAACTATACTAGTTATCTCGTTTCCTTGCCTATGGCGTTTATTTTCTCAGAAATGGTGGCTGAGTTTTGTCCCGAACTAAAGATTGTTATATTTTACCGTGAACCTTTAATAAGAGATAACAAACCACACAGCCTTAATGACAACTAAACAGGGGGTCTCTAATTGACTAATGATAGTAATTTCAGATGTATACAATAAGTATATTATCAGTGAAAAATATACCAAGATCCAAGCCATTAAGTTTAGCATGTTTCAAAATGAGGGTGTACTCTCTCTCAGTTGAGGGTACATTAATGAGTGACAAGGAGAGCATCAAGGAGAGTGGTTTAACAAAAGTTTAGAAGGAAAACTGAAACCTATAAATCGAGATATCAGACCAGAACCTTAAGCCGAAATAATAAATATGTTTTGGCTTCTGTATGTGGGATATTACAAAACACAACTTTATTGCTAGACATTACAGAATCATTTTCTCTATTTATAGTTAAAATTGATAATTTCCTTATTCAAATATTTGTGGTTAAGCTTTAAGGCAGCTCCCCCCCCTAAAAAAACAACCTTATACGCTACTAACCTGGTGGTTTCGTTGGTGCAGATGTAGTACTACTACTTGTACTACTTGGGACGACAGTAGTAGATCTAGTAGTAGCTGTATTGGCAGTACTAGTCGTAGCAGGAGCAGTAACAGGTGTTGGTGTTACTGTTGTAATTAACAGTTGTTGTTGTGGCGTTTTATTTGTCTTACCAGATAAAGAAGAGTTCGACGATGATCCTGATCGGGTGGCGTCCTTCAAAGCCATTAAATCGAGAGGCTCGGAGATGGCATTATTCGACGAGTTTGATCCCGAAATGTTAACGTGTTCCTGTGCATGAGCCGCCAGCATCGGAAACATAACGCGTATCCAGAACACTAATCCCATTAGACCTAATTGGTGTATCCCGTACTTAGCCATTTTATACCAATGTAAACAAATGGCATCGCAAAAGTAGCTCACAAACTACGTCTGATCATCATAACTCCACTCCAGTGAGTATCACATCCACTCCAGTGAGTATCACATCCACCCCCCTTGCCCCTGCCCCGATCCGTGGACGTACGTACACATTTAGTTCAACAAATCCAGGAAAGCTCGTTCCTACCGACGTTTTCCAGCCGTGGTTCAGGTCGTCTACAGACCATCAAGACTAATCGCATGCCTCTATCCAGAACGACGTTCCACATGATACCAAGTCATAACTGTGGAAATCGTTGGCCGCTACTTCTCAATAATTACAGGCCAATAACTGGTTGTTGATCGTATTTGTTCGGCATCTGAAATAGCACAACAAACACTGACACACACACACACACAGCAAAATAGATTACTATTCGGTCACACACTTTCCAGCTTCAATGAGTCAATTACTTCGCCCGAATTCGACCAACAGAGAGCGTATTAGCCACGACCGAGGTACAGTATAACAGATAACGATAGCCGATAGACATTTATCTTTGATAAACAACAAGCTTTGCTTCAGCGCCCTTCGATATCACATCAGCCTTTGTGTGTATATATGTGTATATATGTGTGTGTGTGTGTATGTGTGTCGGAGGACCACGAACCTTCTCGGTGCACTACCGTATTTCGAAAATGTTTCTTTGTCAGAACAGCCGAGCTTTACACACACACACACACTTACCTCCTCCTCTCCACGTCTAAACGCCGTATTTGTTGAAGGCAGGATTTCGGCGAACTGACCGAAAAAACCATCTCGATTCCTGTGTGTGTGTGAACGGCGCAGTTTATTATGAGACATTATTTACAGGAAAAACACTGGAAATCGCTCCGCTGATGAGCTAACGAGCCTCGAATACGCCACACATTTTATAGAAATTTGTCGAGATAACATCTGGAGATCGGAGTACCGATAGAGATAGAGAGAGAAGAGAGATAGACGGAGAAGCCTGCCAACAGGCGACCAGACCCCGTACAGACTACGGGGCAGAACGAAACTAAACTCTGACCATCTCTTATTGTAAATGTTTCTAACAGCCTGTAGCCAAGATATTGCTGCTACTGCCTAAAACGATGAGGCGGTGAATTGCACCGGGTCAGTCGGCCGAATGATTGTTCGTCGTTTGGCAATCGATTGATGGCTTAATGTTGAAAGTATACAGCTCTCTTGATCCGCTCAGTTCGACTGCGGACGACGTGACCTCTGAATAGGTCAATGAGGTTTTGTCGGGTCATATATTGTCTTGGCAATAGATAAACAAACCGCTTCATAGTAAAAACACGCCGTTTTATTTGTTGGAAGTGTGTCAATTGGTAAACCAGGGCCCTGAGCCTGGACTTTCTATGTCTGACAACGGATGGATATTATAAGACAAATATAAGTCAAGCTTTTGGCCTGTGCCTTGTTAAATAATGTATGAACCTTTTCCAGAAACACACATACACAGACAGAGGGGGGGGGGAGAGAGAGAGAGGGAGAGAGAGAGACACCCACACACATATACGAAATAATAATCTAGTAAATTAGGGCAATTTTCAAAATTAATATAATTTTATAACTACGGGACACACGGATGTGTCTATCATTGTGGATATTAGTCAAATGCTAAACATAGACGCAGATTGTTGGATCCAGTCATAAAGATTCACTCACTCATTGACGTACTCACTCGTGCTAGTATTAGCGCACAATAATATACCATAAATTGCATTGTCTTACCAGTTAACTAACTGTTGACTAATTTGATTGGCTGGTATTAGCGGACAATAGCATACCAGTTAACTAACTGTTGACTAATTTGATTGGCTGGTATTAGCGGACAATAGCATACCAGTTAACTAACTGTTGACTAATTTGATCGGCTGGTATTAGCGGACAATAGCATACCAGTTAACTAACTGTTGACTAATTTGATTGGCTGGTATTAGCGGACAATAGCATACCAGTTAACTAACTGTTGACTAATTTGATTGGCTGGTATTAGCGGACAATAGCATACCAGTTAACTAACTGTTGACTAATTTGATTGGCTGGTATTAGCGGACAATAGCATACCAGTTAACTAACTGTTGACTAATTTGATTGGCTGGTATTAGCGGACAATAGCATACCAGTTAACTAACTGTTGACTAATTTGATTGGCTGGTATTAGCGGACAATAGCATACCAGTTAACTAACTGTTGACTAATTTGATTGGCTGGTATTAGCGGACAATAGCATACCAGTTAACTAACTGTTGACTACTTTGTGGTATTTCCCTAGATAGCAGAGTTATATATTAAAGTGGACGTTAACACGACTGACAGTTAATTGTATGGTTGAGTAAGCTTTAGTAGGGGGTTTAATTGAGGAACTATTACCGGCCTAACAACATCAACACAGAGAGAGAGAGAGAGAGAGAGAAAGAGAGAAGCAGCATAACTAGATCTGTATGAAGGTAGGTCTTATTGGATAGATTTTTAGATAACAAATACACCTTACATGACACACTATTGGCAGAACCGACATGGTAATGGAGTCTAGAAACTCACTAAACATTACAAACTATATATCCATTGTCGGGGGGGGGGGGGATGGATATAATAAAAAAAACCTTATCGACAACAATACAAGTAGATATAGATGAAGATCAGTTTTAATTCATATCGCACTTATAGTAGTAATATCTAACAGGAGTGTTGTCATAGTAAAACGAAATATCCCCTCTCTGTCTGTGTATGTTTTCCCGATACGAGAATCTACTCCCAGAAATATCCCGCGTATTCTATAATATAACTCAACATAACTCATACATCGTTGCTATAACCAAAACAGCTCAATATGTAATTCCCATCATGTTATATCCCACAAACTGCTATCACTCCCACGCCTCACACATATATACTCCCATGGGCAGCATAAATCAACCACATAATGGGATTCAGCGGGAATTTGAGGATAATTGTATTTCCTTAGCTACAAGTTATTAGTGTGTCTCACAAATGGATTTATGTCAGAATAATGCCACGGCCGTTGAGCTCTTCCCAGAAGGCGACTAAATTATATAAATAAACAACAAACAAACACGTATAGATCTCATATTGTCATAATATGACAGAACAAAACAATTCTCCCTCTCTTCTTTAACCTGGCCTAAATTGTTTGTGCCTTCTTGCCTATTGTGCCTTCCACTTGTTGTCGTAAGTGCACCGCGTGACCTGTATTACCTTCCCTGTGTTTTGTACTATATTTTTCACCCGATGTAGTCAGCCCTCATCTTAACGGGTAGTTCATGCTAGCTGAGCTCTGATACCGTTCACTGCAGGCTTTTGTTAAAAAACACAGGTAACCAATACCATCCCCCTATCTATTAAGTAGCCTGTGCATCCAAGTCAAAATTTGGGTACCTGTCCAGTATATTATCAATGGACCACAATGGAAATACGCTTTTATGAAATAAAAGGCTCTTTGTTAGAATTTGGAAACTGAACATAATTATATTAGTTGATAGAAGCGAAACTACCTGACAGACATTTATCCAGCGTGTATTTTATGTAACTTGGGTGGCATCTTGTAGAGTGATACGTGTATTAACATAAAAATTATTTCCTTGTGGTAGATCTAGACTATAGATGGCCAATATTATATTTCATACCATATATTTTATTTGTACTAAGTACATATTTACTTTTATTCTATATATCTAATATATTAAATCAACTTAAAAAACCATATGTATACTCTGTTAACTGTTCTTCTTTAGCCGTGTGTAGAATAGGACCCGTGTCGGATTCATCCTTTCTACAGAACTTACCTGGATGAAACCTTTTTGAACAAAACCCCCGCTTTTCTGTTTAAAAAAACCTTAATTACAATATGTACTATGTAACAACCTTGTTATAATATATTGTTTACATTTGGTAAACTGTGTCTTGCTATATCATCACACCTGTTCGATTATAGATCTATAATTATCTATTTTATCCCACCTTTATATAAACATTTATCTATTGATTCTAAACCGCGAACAGACATGAAGTGATGGTTGGATTTTGGTATCTCTGCTTGATAGAAACAATCCTGTGAGAGAAAAATTCCAGTCAAATTGCATTTATTATTATTATTATTATTATTATTATTATTAACTGGTTAGAAGCAACTGTCCCATTTGACCTTCTCCGTTCTTTCCTAAATACCATTTAACTCAGCTTTATTCAATCAGATAAATAATACGATATTTATACATAATTTGTTTTTCGTATCTCTAAACATACTCTCTCTCTCTCTATCTGTCTCTGTCTGTCTGTCTGTCTGTCTGTCTGTCTGTCTGTCTGTCTGTCTGTCTGTCTGTCTGTCTGTCTCCCCCCCCCTCTCTCTCTCTTTTATACACATCAGTTACTTCCTCGACTATCGACCTAATCTGATTATACCGTATACATTAGTACGATGAATGGAGTAAAACTAGAATGATGTTCTAGATCTAATATGAAGAGTAATATGAAGACATTTTATTTTACAGGTAAGTATGACTCTCCCTCTGATTGGCGGATGTTGTCAGGTTATACTTTCTACCAAAACATAAACACATGGTGCATGACTTTCTGAGCAGAGATATTATCGTCAAAACGTTCCTGCTGTCGTGTGTTTTTTTTTAACTAACAGAGAGCCTTTGACGATCACCTACAATCGTGTTACATACAGAAAGGGGGTTAACCTACATCAAGTTTAACAGCGTTATTACTTAGATCTACTTCGGGGACAAAACCATAATTAGCCAAACTGATATGTCATTGTCTCCGTTTTTGCGAATATTATTTGCCAAATGATTATTATCAACACCCATCCATCGATTAAACGTGCCTAAACGAAACACAGTAAACTAGATGTTATCACACACACACACACACACACTGACACACACACACAGACAAAGTATAAGCTTACCGAGCGGAGTTCTCCAGCTTTATGCCTAAAGTAAGTTTCCCAGTACACAACACATTACTAACAGACGGTATATAGTCTAATAAGACTGTAAACGAGGACAGTCAATGTTTTTATTAGCCGTCATTCTTCACTATTTGAGTATTTCTCCTCTCCCTAGCTGTGTTATATTAAGAAGGTAACCCGCTCACAGGGTCACGGTTTTTGAGAACAGATTGCGTGCGCGGGCTAGTAGACCATGAAAAGAAAGGACCCGACATCGAAAACCAGGCAGTACAGCATGCACCCGGTATACACCACGGCCAAATTACGTGCACGCTGTATATACACACACACACACACATGGATAACAAACAGCACCCATCATACAAAACAGCATGTTCGAAATATACCCCTCCCCAGTAAAATGGCTTGTTCTCGGCTACTGTAGATTTCAACAAAACGACATAAGCAATTTATAGTAAAGACGTCTACGCAGACTACACAACAGAAGCTGAAAACTTCGTCTGTCTAATTATAGACTCCATATGGTCACAGGTTAGACAGTTGTTACCAGACTACTGTAGACTAATATCGATGACACTGAATGAAAGCATCATCACAATTGAAGGATATACCGTACTGGTAATTATATCTAGATGTTATATGGTTACAGGATTGATAACATTTTATTATCAGTATCTCATACTATTGATTGATTGTACGTGCAGTGTTTATTGTATCCATGCGATGTGTACATGCGCCCATTCATGTCTATTTACATGTCCGGTTCTATTCGCATTTTATTAAGCTTAAATTTTCATATACATACATGCAAAAGTTTTATGAATATTTTTAACAAGTGTAAATAACGGCGTAAATGTGTGAAGGGATGAGGAGATACGCTACGCCTCAACATGTACACAACCACAATAACGGGTAAAACACCATTTGCTTTGCAATTTAGTTATTATTTAATGAATGGTTTACACCAGATATATTTTAATTGTCTTTCCGTCAACTTGTCATTATGCAAAATATTTGAATAATCCCCAATTAAAACTAATTAACTTGACTTAAAGGTACAGGTCACCTTCATTCTAAGTTTGGATGAGTAATACAACTATATTCACACAAATAATAAACGACCTCCAAATATGAACCCGATTAACCAAATATTAAATAATCCAACTGAAAGTGCTGGTTAATCGACCATATCTCGTCTGTGGGTGCCGCCATTTTGAAGCCAGACAGAATACCGTATGCTCCTGGAGTCTGATGTCATTATACATAAGCTGTTTGTATAACCCAGTTATAGCAATGTAAACAAATCTCAGTCAAGCCTATAATTTCGGAACAAAAACGTTTTTACGAATATTACACTATAGTTGGTCCAAACAGTTACTGAAATGACTAAAGAAAACTATGTAGTAAAATTTCACGTGAAGATTTTTATACTCTTGTAATTACCAAACTGTAGATTTTTGTAAAACAATAGTTTGTAGCGCCGGGGGGGGGGGTCAGGTCACGAGAATGGTTAAACCAGCACATCAGTCGCCACTCTTGATCTCGATCGCGACGCCTACATCGGCCTGGTGCTAGTTAAGGTCAGGTCACGTGACTTCCTCCTTCCCGCCGTACAATCTGGCATGCGATGAAGCGATAATGGCGACCCTCCAGTAATATGTATCTAGGATGAAGTTCGTAAATATTAGTGCGGTATTTAGGGTTACCTTTATAAGTATTACACATTTTATCCATAATGAAACTATTCTTTTAAATAAAATAGAATCGGTCCAGATTATAGCACGCTATGACAAGTTGGACATCGTCATAACGGTATCCTCTCAATATGCCGAGGAAACTGGCAACCAATAAAAAAAACTGAAGCCAAACTAGCTGTCTCTATGAATCATTACGAAACAGGTTAATATTCTTCATTTAAATATATATATATATATATATATATATATATATATATATCATATACGACTCTTAAACTTTACTTTGATACACATTTGATTGCTTCAAATATACACCAAAAGTAACACTTTTATAATAGATGTTATAGACTGTGGACATTACCTGTCTCAGACGGACCTCTATAAAGCGACGTATTAACGAGTTGGTAGCTCCTCGTAATAATCCTTAATCTATATTAATCGATCGTTATCCAAATAGATAATTATTTATGATTGAGTGAAACATGAAGTAAGATTAAAAGGAGAATGGCAAGTATCATCTCAGTTTCTAAATCATCACTTGATATCTTCAGGTCACGTCAGTTGACTATTTGATGTATAAAAAATTGGAAATCATTCCAGATTGAGTGACATATATGTGGTATTCATATTTAGTGTTCAGAATATTTCTTATAGAAATTTAATATTCGAGTAGTTTTAGAAAGTATTTAAAGTATTCATATTCTTTGAAAAGTATTCATATTGGAATTACTTTATTGAATATTTGGTGAATATCCATAGTACCTTCACACAGATGTCCGTTATTAAGACAGTCAAAATTTAATTTGTATTATTATAATGGACAGGTAAACTTAAATATTAGTGGCTTATCTGTGTTTTAAGATTTTCCCAAATATTTATAGACGGTTCGACTTCAAACATATATAATAAAATCACTCTTATAGAAATAACTTGGAGATATATTGTCAAACCAACGTTCAATATCTACTATCATTTTGCTATAATTGAAAAAATAATAATGTGTGTTATAATGTAATTGATTATCCACCGATTTATTTACTTGACGTTATAGAAAACATGTATCAATATGGCGGCACCATTGTCTAGATTTCCAAATAATGTATTGTTTGTAGAGTAAAAGATCCTGATTGATACATATATATTAATAGGCCATATCCGATCACTTGAATGTAATTATGTAA
This sequence comes from Paralvinella palmiformis, assembly GCA_025642065.1. NCBI lineage: Eukaryota > Metazoa > Annelida > Polychaeta > Terebellida > Alvinellidae > Paralvinella > Paralvinella palmiformis. The sequence goes on from JAODUP010000054.1 coordinate 268,166, forward strand.
TTAATATTTGCCCTTTTGAAATAAATGAATGAATTCAAACGAATAATTACTAATGTTGCTGATTAATTATATTACATTCTGCTTATCTATTTAAAGAAAAGTTAATAATAATTTAAAACATCGAAACCAAGTCATTTAAAAAAAAACATATTTATTTAATTTTGAACTCTAATGAACAACAATCAACAAAAGCAGTAAATGGACGATGAATGGACCTTTGTGGGTTTCTACAGCGTGGGGCTTTTTAGGTGGAATGACTGTTTAGAATTTAAATAAAATATTGGCCAGAATATAATAAAGAAATATGTATAAAAGTAAATAAACGAATATATCGTATAACTAACGTAAACATAATATAAGTCACGTGCTATCTTTAAGTTGATATCATAGACCAACTAAAAGTCATATAATATCATAGTCAATATTTTCACGATTTCACAAATTTTCTCCTGCGGAATTCGGAACTAGAATAGACTCCTCATTTACTAATGTAGGTCAGAGTAAGGAATTGAATAAATTATGTTTTGTGTCAATGATACGTTAAGCTTTTCTCACTCACTCACTCACTCACTCACTCACTCACCACCACCACCACCACCACCACCACCATTACCCCCACCCCCACCCCACCACCCCCCACCACCACCACCACCACCACCACCCACCACCACCACCACCACCACCACCACCACCACCACCACCACCACCACTCACCACCACCACCACCACCACCACCACCACCACCACCCCCACCACCACCACCACCACCACCACCACCACCACCACCACCACCACCCCCACCACCACCACCACCACCACCCCCACCACCACCACCACCACCACCACCACCACCACCACCACCATACCGGGAAAAACAAGCAATCAAGCAATCAAGCAATTAATCAATCACCTACACTCACCTACACTCATTGGGTGTTGTGCTGATGTTGAGTTTGAACATTGACGATTAACATGCACATGAAGCTGTTCCTTATACGATGCTTATGTATTTCATTGTAACATCACTAACATTGTATCTTATTAGCTTGATAAAAAAAAACAATGGCGCTGCACCTGTGAAGGTGAGCATCAGCTGCAAATATAATTACATGTTACTTTCTGAGGCTTCAGGACCAGCATATACCAAAGAGAGAAATCTTACAATGTCTTCACTAGCTGTACGATATTAATCGTATTACTCGTGTATTTATTTGTAATAACAAACTAATTTCAACATATATTTCATGTTATATCAATATTCCATAAACCATAATTTGTTTATTCTGAAGGTGCCACTTAAGAAGATCCAGAACCTTCTAAAGCCCAAATCCGTCAATCTTAATTAAACCTGACTGGCTTCGGATTAGTCTTTATTGATTGTAGTCTTCTGTAACACAATGGCTTCTCTTGATAAGATAACTCTAGATGGCTTCGGATGGTCCAAATTTCATGGCTTCCCAGCGTCAACGAACTATGCTTATGAACTGATCCCAGGTAAAATTCGAAAAATATCTGACAACTACAAGGCATAATAAATTCTCTGGAATACCTGCCCCTGCGTATGTATAACACGTTTTAAACACGTGCGCGCACGCGCGCGCACACACACACACATACACACACATACACACACAAGGACATGTACATAAACACCTTACGACGCCTGGACCTTTGTCCGTATGGCTGATATAGGTTTGTTTAGCTATTCGAACCCGGAATGAAGCTGAGATCAGCATCTGTCGTGTAGAAATGTTCTATATAGAGATTTCTTTTGAACCACAGGAAATAACACACACGATTGTGTGTGTATATATATATATATATATATATATATATATATGATATATATTATATATATATATATATATATTATGTATGTGTGTGTGTGTGTGTGTGTGTGTGTGTGTGTGTGTGTGTGTGTGTGTGTGTGTGTGTGTTATATCGACCTGTAAATATGTATGGAATTGTGCTTTCAGGTATGTTTAAAAATATGTATAGAAATGTGTCGTTCAAGTGCTTTATAAAAAGTATTCAAAGTATTAGTGAATATATCCATGAATGGTTATAAAATGTGTTAGTATATGAATACTTTATAAATCATATCCGTTTCAATTCGGATAATTTGGAAAGTACTAGCATCACGGTTGGCTGGAGATGGAATGCGGTTCATTCAACTATAAATGGAAAGTGCAAAGCATACTCCCCGGTGCGCTGATAATGGCCGCGGATTATAGAAGACATACGGGGCGGAGGGGGGGGGATTTTAATAGTAAATCCTTAATTAGCTATGACATAGATCTATAAGACCTATAGTCATTTACCAAATCTATAAGACCTTTAGTTAAAAATAAACATGGAAGAAGTCATTATGATACGGGTGTCTATCACTATGGTCATAACTAAATAAAGAGTACACTTTATTATAGAAAACAAACAGACATGTAGAGACAAAGACAGACAGACAGACAGACAGACAGACAGACAGACAGACAGACAGACAGACAGACAGACAGACAGACAGACAGACAGACAGACAGACAGACAGACAGACAGACAGACAGACAGACAGACAGACAAAGCGAGAAGGGGGAGAGACAGACAGGCAGACAGACACATAGAGATAAAGAGAGAACGAGAGAGAGAGAGACAGACAGACAGACACATAGATACAAACTAAGAGAGAGAGAGCGAGAGAGAGAGAGAGAGAGAGAGAGGTGCCCGCTGAAAACCCATTGGTCTGGTTTTTAAAAATGTATTACATGAAGATCACGAAAGCCGAATAGATCGTTTGCATGGCAAGCGGACGATCACAGTTTCCGGGTGAGTGCAATTTAGATATCTCCAAACAAATTTGACACTTCCGTCAACCAAATGGAAGCAATCAGCATCCACTTGTTGTTATAATTACATTCTCCAAACAGACAACAGCTGAACGAGTTTGGCCATTAATTGGCGCATAAAGTGGTGTCTGTCGGGAGATTTCACACATAAACACGCGCTAAAAGCAGAGAAGATGTCTCGCGACTTCTCACGTTATAAAGGCACGGAGTCGAAAGTTGGAAAGTAGGTGAAGTCAATCTCCATATTTCTGTGATTGACCACCATATATATAATGACTGCAGTGAACATTACTTTTGGTGTTATTGTCATCTATATTAACGTTGTACGGGTTGTTATCATGTTGGATGAGGCACCACATCTATTATTGATGCAGTTCGTCGCAGCCAACAGCTCCGAACACCACTCCGGCCACTCAGAATGCTGGTCACGTGTGACTTGTAGCGAACGGAAGCGGAAGTTGGTCTGCGGAAGCGATGGCGTTACCTACACCTCCCGATGTCAACTAAGCCGGATACGCACCTGTACCGGTAATAACGTCGCCGTGACGTCAAAGGGACGATGTTCCAGAGTTGGAGAACGAGCAAACCGGAAGTCGTCGGTATGTTCGCCAACTGACCGTAAAAGGTTTAATCGTAACATGATAGGGATACTTAAGGAGGAATACGACCGCAGCAGGAATAGGTTTCACGTGACAAGTAAAAAGAAATATGATATTACAGTCATAGGATGGAAGTTTGATGAGTTGACGACGTCATCAGGTGGTGGTGGTAAGGTGTTAAAGAAACGCGAGCTCGCCAATTTGAAAATTCTGATAGAAAAAGTTGTGACACCGAAGAAATGTGCCAAACAATTTGATCGTTACTGTGATGTCAACGATGACGGTGATTTGAGTCGTGAGGAATGGTTTGTGTGTCTCGGGGCCGATATCGATGATCTAAGGATCAGAACGAAGAACACACGTCATAGACGTTGTAACCAAAACAACAGAGAACAGTTTAACGACGTCATCGTTCACTACTTCATACACGAGTTGGATGAAGTACCTCCGGGCTTCTCTGGTCGTGACGAGTTTAGACTTAATCCCCACCAGAGGGCGGCTCTGCGAAAGTTTCGAAGTTTAGATGCCGACGATGATGGACTGTTGAAGAGACCCGAAGTCGGAGTGTTCAAGTCGGAGTTAAGGCGGAAGTCGCTGAAGTTACGACGATGCACGAGAAAGTTGTTTATTTATTGTGACAAAAATGATAATGGCGCTGTAGATAGCAGCGAATGGCTGGTTTGTTTTCATCTTGATACAGCTCACGAAAATTATAACGATACTGAGAGAGATTATACTCTTCAAATTAAGTTGGAAAGTTCCGCGCCATTTGAACTGAATGTTCCTAAGTCTCCTGGTAAAAAGTCGCTATTTGATATCATACACAGTGCAGAATTCGCCACCTCATCATCACATGATACACTAAACATTTTCCAGGATATAGACACAGATGATGACAATCCGGATAAGACCCACATCGGATGTCAAAGAGCAAGAGAATATTTTCTCGGTTTAGACGACAAAGAATTGGCCGGGAATGTGTTTGTTCCTGAATGTGAACCAACCGGACTTTATCGTCCGGAACAATGCCACACTGGCAAAGGCATCTGCTGGTGTGTAGATCCTGACACCGGGAATCCCATTCCCGGAACGTCGACACAAAATCTGAAGCCTAACTGTGCCGACAGAGATATGGAACGCTCTACAGGATGCGATTACTACAAAAGGAAGCACTTTGTGGAACATATGCGCACGCAATTCCTTGCACAATGGAAAGCAGGCGGGGAATCCATTGACGAGGCGAGACAACCAACACACAATAATGTCATGTCATGGAAGTTTAGAAATTTGGACGTGAATGATGATTTAATCCTAGAAGAATCAGAACTCGTCCACTTAAAAACAGGGATTGACGAGATAGAGAATTTAGTCGAGTGTAGAAAGAATCTTCTAATATTCTGTGATGTCGACAACGATTCTCACGTCAACGCAGATGAGTGGAAATCGTGCATGAAAAATGTTACCGGAGGAAACCGACCGCAAGATGATCTATCCCGAAATCCATTCACGGACTTACTTAATTTTAATTAATTACTCATTATATGTCTGTGCGCAGGTGGAGGCTTCTGAAACGAAAGTTGTGCTCTGAAATTAATTTGAACCCGGAGAGTGATATTAATACGTGTCAAACGGACGACAATTAAATTAATTGCCATCTACTTTATAGCTGTATTCTTTTCGATTAATGTCTTTTCTTGTTTATAAAAGATTTTTAATGAGAGGAAAGAATATTAATTATGTTATTGATAGCTTTTTTGGACTAGCGAATGCTAATTGGATGTTTAACGTGCAGCTCCACAGATAAAGCAAAATAAAGGAAAATAAACTAAACAAATAAACTAATAAACAACAGACCTGAAAACATATTATTAAATACACAAATAAGACAGTACTTTCATACATTCAGGCGATGGTTGCCTAATTTCAGTATCAAGTATGCTGCAGGCCATTTTTATTGATTTTTTTCTGAAGTCTTACCGTATATTGATACCAATTTATGTGTATCAGTGAAATTGTTCGAGAGAGTATGTGGGTAATCTTTTAAAATCTTCGACGGTGATAACATTTGGTCTATATGGTTCAAGGACGAACGTACGACAGAGTGAAATATTTTACAAATACAGCTAACAGTGGGATTTAAACTTTGATCTGTAAGTTCCGGTAGTTGTACTCTACTTACTGGGCTAAGAGAAGGCCCACCTGGTTCGATAGAAGTTGACAATAAAAGACAGAGAGAAAACAAAAAACAACCCATCTAGATTACATTTATCTATTGCCATCCTCAGATAACGAGATTTGTTTAATTGAATCCACAAACAATCCGAATATCACGAGAAGAAAGAAGGAAAATAAACAAAACTATTTATTCCACCTTCCACTTGTACAACAATGATAAAGGTAAATACTAAACACAGAAACATGTCTTGTGTTAGTTGACTATATATCTGACGGGAATCAATTATCGATCAGTTATCAGTGTGAGACTCGTCAAAGTCAGGTATAACGAGTTGACGATAGACTTTGGGAAAATGGGAGAATTATCACCAATTATCCTTTGTATTAGTTACTACTTTGCGCCATCAAGTTATTGATCTGTATCATCCGATGATGTAACGTGTATAATGTCTATTATCTGATTACATACCGTTTTAGGCGAAATAATAATAATAATAATATTTTTTTTATTATTATTATTATTATCAATATTATTATTATTATTGGGTGATTTAATATGTTCAGGGAGGTGAGTTCCAAAGAATGGGGATAGCAACTGAAAAGTACCAGTGCCAGCATGAACTTTAACCCTGAGAGATTGTCTTCAGTAGGATGACGTATTTTTTTAATACTGGCTGACGAATTACGGAATTAGGCAGTTCATATGAGAGATAATTTGCACGAGTATCTGATAAAACGGGAGTGGATTTAAAATATCTAAACAGATCTGATGATTTAAAATCGTGACTCAAAAAATAATTTCTATATCTTTTTTATATTCATGATGTGGTAATAGGTTTTGGACAAGAATGTGTGACAAACTACGTCATAATGTAAATACCATTTGTCGATAAGTTGACATTTCCGGGTCTGTAGTTTCTTAATATATGTGTATATCGATAAATTTAATTAACTTCACCGACTCTCCTTTCCACCGAAAGCTTTCAGGGTAAAAGTATTTACCCACTAATATAAATGTTGATCCTTTAAATAATATTTAGTTCCGAGTTATTGCTAGAAATTACTTTCAATAATGAAAATAATTTCATTGAACTGGATTGGGGAATCTTTGTTCTTATAAACGTATCAGCATTAATAAATTATTCCTACATATGTAATGTAGCCAATACCTATTAGAAAAATAGTTATTTGAAATATATCCTGCTGGCTAAAGTTGGTTTCATTTGATTTATATGATCACTTTCTATGATCAAGAACTGGGTGTTTGTTAAGAATTTATCAGAATATTAAATCATTATGTGATCTGTATTTGTTACAAGAAAAAAAGTAAATGGAAAACACAAAATTTAGCTCATTTTATTATTAGCTATATATTATATTTAAAAGTATAATTACAAGAATATATTTATGAAAATCACTAAAAATCGATCGAAATGGGAATGAGAAGAAAACTCTCGCATATAATCCTAAGTTCAGAAATTGTACACCTCACGCCAAATTGATCAGTTGTAAAATAGACAACATTTCGTTATAGATAACAAGAACACTGTATGTGTCATAGATGTGGGGCTAAAATGTTACAGAGTTTTAAAACAAAGCATCGACTATAACCAGACTACAATAGGATCTCAAAAAGAGATAGTAATTTAAAAGATACAACGGAAAAGCCTTTCCACAAATGACGTCATGTTTATTAAGCCACAGACAAATTTGGTCTTTAGTTGATGCGTTAATCCATAACTTAACGATTTAAATATAACCTGGATCGGTTTTGTCATGGATTAGACACGATATTGTAGAAGCTATGCATATTCTTGAACCGAACATCATATTTTGCTGATTCACATATTACATAAAAGTATGTCAAATGTATGTGAACCTTGATTTGTACATTTTTAATTAGGTTGAAGGAAGCTGTAATTATTATCAATAGCGAAAATAGATTTCGAGGCTTCCTTGCGATGGCATGCACACAACAGGCACACAACAGGCACACAACAGGCACACTACAGGCACACTACAGGCACACAACAGGCACAAACACAGTGTTTCAACGTATGTAAAAAAAGGTATATGTTTTTAACTTTCATAAATCAACAGAGTCTCATTCCTCAAATTTCGATCCATGGATAGCGGATAATTTGGTAAAGACACAAAGAAGATCCAGAACCCTCAAATCCACCGACTTGATGCCAGGACTAGATGGTTTATATGCTCAATTCTACAAGTATGCCAGTGATGTGCTAAATCGTTCAATGATCAGTAAGGTTATTATATTAAGTTTATTCATGGCTATTTCCCTACAATTATTAATGAAATAGTAAGTAAGTTAAAAATTAAGAATAGACGTACTTATGTAACGGATAAATATATGTCGATTGGCTAAAGGAATAATTTTAAAGTTTGTTAAATGGAGCTACTTCATCGTATATTAAACATTTAGTTATCTTGATTGTCAGTTAATTTAGCTTTACCACACACAACTGATGTGTATGTTTCCTTTATCCGTTACTTTTATAATAAACTGAATACGATACCCGTACAATAGCTTTTTGCTAAGATACTTATGTTCTGGTACAACAAAGAGATTTTTCGATGTACAATGGGGAAATTGTCTTTCGACAACTTTCGGTTCTCTTGTTGTATGACAAAGAAGAATATTCTCCTAACCGTTTTTAAATGTACATTTTAATGAGCCCATTACTCAATTCAATACTCTTACAAATTTAACAGTTTGTAATACTAATTCTACTATAAGTAGCTGCAACATCCGCACCACACGGGATGTTATGGATACAATTTTGTTTGATATTATATTTGGTAATTAACAATATCTCCCACGATATAGTTTCATAGAAAACTAATTGTCGAATAGCAGAAAAATATCTTTCGAGCAGAAGGACCGCAAACTCTAAAAATGATCTTGCACTTTATATGATGATATCACTTAACCGGTTTATATATGCTGATGACACTGTCTTGGGGGCAGGTTCTCCAGCTGCTGGAAATGTTAACAATAGCAGTTTATGTTTGTCTGCTTCCCATTTTATACCCGATAACAGAGTTCTGTGATATGTCGAGAGATGTACAGGTAAACTTTTGGCATAATGATATTAATCGGCAGACGCAGAGCTTTTTGTTTGTTAAGATAATATTATAATCATTATATTGATTCTGCGAAAATACAGCTATTTAAGACTTTTTGTTCAAACTTTTCTGTATTTATGTTTGAGGTTTAAAAATAAATATTAATATAACTACGACGTACTTGTCATTCAAACAGGTGTAAATAACTTTTATAATATCACCAACCACGTGATCAATTTAAATGTGAATAAGGTTAATGTTATAAAAGATAATTACGTATGCAGCATCAGGAAAGGTTATTTCATTTTTGTGTGAAATTTAATTCCTGATATAAAAATACTGATTGTCTGATTTCTATACTGATCAATACGGCATGACAAGTAAGTGATACCAAGTTATTATGTGTCTGTAACAAATACACGCATTAAAAAAAGAGAGTAAGTTAATCAACAAGTTTATTATCTTACACATCACGAGATATACAACAATATACAACGTTATTACGTGAATAACTCCAACTCAGTATAAAAAAAACCTTCAATAATGGATTTGGGATATGTGCGAAAATATTAATAAACAAATTCTTCACAGATCGGTTGCTAAGTGTCAATGAATCTGTAACAGAAGTGATAGG